>JACXGI010014733.1:0-18552 GCA_016801175.1 Esox masquinongy | reverse complement strand
TGCAGTGTCTAAGCTGTGGAACATATATTTTTTGCAGTGTGTAAGCTGTGGAACATATATTTTTTGCAGCGTCTAAGCTGTGGAACATATATTTTTTGCAGTGTGTAAGCTGTGGAACATATATTTTTTGCAGCGTGTAAGCTATGGAACATATATTTTTTGCAGCGTGTAAGCTGTGGAACATATATTTTTTGCACTGTGTAAGCTGTGGAACATATATTTTTTGCACTGTGTAAGCTGTGGAACATACATTTTTTGCAGCGTGTAAGCTGTGGAACATATATTTTTTGCAGTGTGTAAGCTGTGGAACATATATTTTTTGCAGTGTGTAAGCTGTGGAACATATATTTTTTGCAGTGTGTAAGCTGTGGAACATTTATTTTTTGCAGTGTGTAAGCTGTGGAACATATATTTTTTGCAGTGTGTAAGCTGTGGAACATATATTTTTGCAGTGTGTAAGCTGTGGAACATATATTTTTTGCAGTGTGTAAGCTGTGGTACCCAGGCCCAGTGAGAAGGTAGACATGCACACACACCCAGGCAGGCAGACAGACAGGAAACAGTCGTAGCAGAGCCTCACAAGCAGTCTGTCTTTCCTCCCAGGGAACCTTTAAAGTGGACAGGCCCCTTCAACACGTGCCAAACACACGCGCGCACACACACACACACACACACACACACACACAGCTTCTCATCAGAAAGCAAAGACTCCTCCGAGATACCACACGTGGAGACAGTTGTGTCAAAGTGAATGCACCTTAAAGCGAACCACAGGAAGTGAACTACTGCACGTTAAGGTACTGTTTGCTTTGCGTAGGCGTGCGTGTGCGCGGGTGTGTTTGTGTGTGTGCGCGGGTGTGTTTGTGTGTGCGTTCTAATATACTCCTTTCATTGTGTGCCCACGCGTGTTTATACGGCCTACAGGCATCTGTAGAGCCCCGGTTCAGGTTGAGTGAGACGGCTTGTCAAGGCGTGTTGAGCTGCCCAGGCAGACTAGACAGCCTAGAACACAGCCTCACTCCCACCGTTGACCTTTTCTCTCCGGGCATCACCGGAATGCCGTAGCTATGAAACACTTCCATGGACACATTCAAAACCACTCACTCAGTCTCTTTTACATCACTGCGGCAAAGAAGTAAAGTAGAAGCACACCGTGTGTTTTAGTCAAGCTCTGAGGATTGGGGATAAGACGGCATTATATTGTTACAGGCTCTTTTACATAACTGACATCAGAAAATTTGAATTTGAATGAATTTGTTCTAGTTTTTTATTTGGAGACTGTTATTTTAACATGCTGTTAAGTTGAGTGAGTGAGTATAGGAACACGGAAATTATCTGCTTTTCTCCAGTTTTCAGAAAATGGAAATTCTAATGCTCAATCATGAACTAAGCAGCAATGATCTACTGTAAAACACATCTGATGATTGAATCTGATTGAAATATTTTTTTCTTCAGAAACATGGTTTGATAATCCTGTAAAAATAGTACTGTCTCTGAACTTATAAATCCCATCTTTGAGAAAAAATGACACAGGTGAAGATTTCTTAATAAGGGGAAATAATGTTACAAAATTCTTGAAAATCCATTATAGGCACACTGGGGATTTCTAGCCTATTGAGAGAATGGAAGAATGCAATGGTAATGGAATCACAATACATGGACATTGAAATCCACATTCACCTATGAATTCGAATTCTGTGTCCAGAACGGTCCTAGACAGGATCGATTACCCCTATGCCTGGGCTAACGTACAGCAGACATAGAATGACTTATGGCAAAACAACCAAAACACCTGGCCCAAGCTTATGAAGGACTGAAAGGATGACTGATTAACAGACAGGCAGACATGTAGACAAGCAGAAAGCCAGACAAGCAGACGTGCAGACAGACAGAGGAACAGACAGACACAAAGACAGAGAGACACTTAGACAGACAGACAGAGGAACAGACAGACACAAAGACAGAGAGAAACTTAGACAGACAGACAGACAGACGGAGAGGAGGCTAAGGAGAGATAAAGACCTAATTGATATTCCAGGTTTCATCTTTCCAGTCTCTGCTGATTAGCTTCAGAACATACAGTATCACCTGGGGAGAAAATTAAATATTGATTTATTTTACCTTCTTTTTTCACCATCCCCCTCTTTTTTTATTTATTTTCTAGAGTGGTGACGATTATAACTGTGCTATATCGGAGTGTGGAGGATTTACCCTGCTGCTGGCTAAGTGGTTGCAGTCTTAAGTAGACCAGTCTTAACTAGACCAGTTTTAACTAGACCCATCTTAACTAGACCAGCCTTAACTAGATTTAACTAGACTAGTCTTAACTAGACCAGTCAATACCACTCATAGCCACTCAGCTTCAACCAGAGCAACCATTAACAGTCTTAACCAGACCAGTCTTAACCAAAGCAGCATTAACCAGCTTTACCTAAACCAGGGCTGCCCAATCCTGTTCCTGGAGATCTGCTGTCCTGCATGTTTTCTCTTCAACCCCATTTGTGACTAAACTGGTTAGCTTTTCATCCAGCTAAATATGAGAATCAGGTGTGCTAAATTCGAGTTGGAGAGAAAACCTACAGGACACTAGATCTCCAGGAACAGGGCTGCTCAGCCCTGGTCTAGACTAGTCATAACCAGTCTTTACCAGATCAGTCTTCACCACCCTTGACCAGTTATTACCAGCCTTAAACAGCTCAGTCTTAACCAGCCTTAAACAGCCCAGTCATAACCAGCCTTAAACAGCCCAGTTTTAACCAACCTTATACAGCCCAGCCTTAACCAGAGCAGTCATAACCAGAGCAGTCTTAACCAGCCTTAACCAGAGCAGTCTTTACCAGCCTTAACCAAAGCAGTCATAAGCAGAGCAGTCTTAACCAATCTTAACCAGAGCAGTCTTAACTAGCTTTAACAGAGAGGTAATATTAACCCTTAACCAGAGCATTCTTATTTTAGTGGAACAGATTATCCAGAGCAGTCTTTACCAGCCTTAACCAGAGCAGTTATAACCAGAGCAGTCTTAACCAGCCTCAACCAGAGCAGTCTTTACCAGCCTTAACCAGAGCAGTCATAACCAGATCAGTCTTAACCAGCCTTAACCAGAGCAGTCATAACCAGCCTTAACCAGAGCAGTCTTAACCAGCCTTAACCAGAGCAGTCATAACCAGCCTTAACCAGAGCAGTCATAACCAGCCTTAACCAGAGCAGTCTTAACCAGCCTTAACCAGAGAAGTCTTATTTTAGTTTTAGTAGAGCAGATTATCCAGAGCAGTCTTAACCAGCCTTAACCAGAGCAGTCTTAACCAGAGCTGTCATAACCGGAGCAGTCATAACCAATCATAACCAGAGCAGTCATAACCAGAGCAGTAATAACCCGTCATAACCAGAGCAGTCATAACCAGAGCAGACTTAACCAGAGCTGTCATAACCAGAGCTGTCATAACCAGAGCAGTCATAACCAGAGCAGTCATAACCAGTCATAACCAGAGCAGTGGCCAGCAGATTACATAATAAGGAGTCCCACTGTGGGGTCAATGAGGGGAGGAATAATACAGGAAGAGTCCCACTGACAGGGAGGAGGATGCATGTTGAGATCCTTTGCTTTTCCTTCATGGTGCTTTGCGTTCAGTCGCTGGCCACACATTATTTAGATGGTGGGACACCACACTGACATGACTGGGAACAGTGGAGCACCACAGTAACTAACTGCATGTGACAGGACACCAGAGAGAGACAGAGACAGGCAGGAGAGCAAGACGGGGAAAGAAAGAGGAGAAAAGCAATGAGCATAGTGCAGGACAGAGAGAGAGACAGAGAGAGAGAACCATCAGGCAGAAAGAGATAGAGACAGAGAGAGAAAACAGGCAGAAAGAAGGGGGAGAGAGAGAACAGGCAGGCAGAAAGAGAGAGACGCAGAGAGAACAGGCAGGTGGAAAGAGTTAGAGAGAATAAAAAAGCACTCAACATTCCCATTTCCACAGGTGATCATAAATGGTCTCTGCCCCTGGAGACCTCTGGGTAACAGAGCGGTATGTACGTGTGTCCCTCCTCCCTGTCTCTGCCTGGCCAGCATGGTCTGGTTCTAACCATGGGCTCCTTTGGCCCGGAGGAACTGCTTACGTCAATGCTTTATCTAACAAGATGGCGATCACTGTGGTTGTTTTTTTTTAACGAGTGCATTTTGTGTTTTGCGTGTTTGTGCATCAACCTCATTCACTAAAACCACCTCTCCCAAAGAACCAGATCGTAGTCGTTGTGTCTCATATGGTATGTTTCTTTTTAGGCTAGTCTCAGGTCGTCCCACCCCTCCCCTTCTCCCGTGGTCCCCTCTGTTTCCGCGTGGCTAGTGACGGCCTCATCGTTAGGAGGCTGAGAGCGGTTGTGACAGGCCAGGGTAGCGACCATCGCCTTTTGTCTCTCCGAATCAGTTCCTCCACCTCTGGAAGTCTGAGGCTTGGACTGGGGCTCGCTGCCACCTGCCCCCCCCCACCCTCCCACCGGGCTCCTCGGGAGTCTGCGTCTGTAGCTGTTGGATGCGACGGCGGCCATATTGGCTCAGCAGAAGGACAGCAGCGTGGCCTGGTTGACGCTGACTTAGGCTGACACAGTGTACACAGAGGGTTGAGTTTCCATTCACAAGGGAGCTTACAGGTGTATCATGGTTTAACCACACTGAGCTTTTTCCACAGGATTAAACTCCCGCTAAGGCAAATGACCCAGCTTCAAATCCCAGTCAGTTGCACCGGTCGGGAGTGGTGAGATGGCTAAGGACCATTCGGGAATCAGACAAATGAGTGGCAATGTCACGCTTCTAGCCTCAAGTCATTGATACCACCATCACAGGTCTTCCGTGTCAGGATGAAAATAACATGGCAGAACGGGAGAGACAATTTGACTCGTAACCAGGTTTTAAACCGCTGTCACACAGCCTCAGGGCAAACACGTCGTCGTCGATGCTTACGCTTCAATTCCCTGTACTGGCTTAACATAGTGTAAATGAGTAATGTGTCCCTCATAGCATAACATGGGGTTAGAGCCAGGGACAGGAGAGAGGAGAGGGGTGGGTTAAAGGGGAGGACAGAGGGGCGGGTAAAGAGGAGAGGGGCGGGGACAGGTGAGGAGTGAGGGGCATGGCCTTGGGATAGGAGAGGGTTGGGGACAGGGAAGGGAAGGGGGTGGGGACAGGAGAGACGAGGGGTGGGGACTGGGAAGGAAAGGTGGCAGGGACAGAGGAGATGAGCGAAGAGGGGCGGGGGCTGGGAAGGGAAAGGGGCAGTGACAGGAGAGATGAGAGAAAAGGGGCAGGGACTGGGAAGGGAGGGGGTGGGGACAGGGGTTGGTTCAGGAGAGGGGTGGGGACAGGGGTTGGGTAAAGAGAGGTGTGGTGACAGGGTATGGGAGAGGGGCGGGGACAGGGATGGGAGAGGGGCGGGGACAGGGATGGTTTTTAGTTATCATAGCAGGGGAAGCTGTTTTGCAGCTCTGAACTGTGAGTTTGTTGCTATGAGCATGTCTCCCTCTTTGGCAGCCATAAAGCAGCACCGTGCATTTTCCCCCAAAAAACCAATTTCCTGTTTTTCCCACCCAACTGCTTTTTCCGCTTTGCTGTTTCCGAATGGCTGTGGAAAAAATGTGTGACCTTTGGGTTTATAGTCCATTAGGGCTATAGACAAAAAATGGCACTACCGTGGGATTCTTCTAACTACTGCAGAGATAAGAGGTAGAACAAAATACAGCCCTTAGGTGCAGAGAGTGGGAAGGATCAGTAATGTGTGTGTGAATGTGTGTATTTATTGATGTGACAATGTGAACTTTCGTGAACCATAAATGGTTATCATCTGACAGTAAGATTGAGGAAAGACAGACTGTGTATTAAAACAACTGTAGTAAAATAGATGGGATATATCTCGCTCCATGAGACAAAAACAAAAAAACTATGAATTCAACTGTGAAATTCGCAAAACCATAAAACATGAATCCACTTAAAGGTTGGTGTCCAGTCGCTTTGTTCACGCACGACTAAAAGATTAACATTTTTCACTCTTTTATTGAAACAAACACGGAGGCTTACCCAAACACAAAGAGAAGTCAGGTAGGGTTGCCATTAGTATGAGTCTACCCAACGAGGCGCCACCGGTTTTATCAAGATAATTAGCCGATTTGCCAACCATGAACGACCACTGCCTGTCAAGCACCCTGACTTCCTCTCTCACTCGATTCTCCCTTTCATTCCTCTTTTCCCCTCGCTACAATGCAAACGATCATGTGTGAAGTTGTTCTCTCTAACCTTTCTACAGGAGCTGGAGGGAAGATGGGTATGGGGCGACGATACCTATAATTTACTGTGTGCTAAAATTACACTGTCTTCTGGTTTGTTATGGTAATCTTCCAAATCAGAGTTTAAATGTCTCAGAGGAGAACTAGCGCTGGCTTGTTGTGGTATTGTTACATGAATCCCAATAGAGGTTTATACAAGATCAGCACCTCTCTCTTTTCAATGGCTCAAATGCAGTTAAAAAAGCATCTGCTTTTCTCTTCAGCATTTGTTAACATGGCTGGTTGGTTGCTATGGTTTTTGCAGCAATTGACACTTTAGGAGGAGGTAAATGGTTGACAATGAACCCGAACGCTTGTGTAGCAGTATTCAAAACATTGAAATGATTCTGATTTAAATAAAACAGGCTCTTATTTTTCCTACCACTTGATCCATGACAATTTTTCGATTTCTATTTTTTTACATTGAAAATAAAAGGACAAAATGGTCCCTATGGGAGACCTGGTGTTTCTATTAAAACTCACCCCCAGCCTACCTTCTTCCAGATCCAAGGTCAGTTACCAGGCAACACACACTTCTGGAAGGAGATAGGTTGAGGGGTGAGTTTTAATTGAACCCCACTGCCTCCCCTCATGCACCGTCACTCACACTTCATTTGATACAGTGTCGGTGAGCTCCAGGACATAAGGTTTAGTGTTCCAAGCACTCAGCAGGCACTCACCATTATGCATGGCCTCTACAGAGGATCGATCAGCGGCTGTATGTTCGACCACACAGATGCCCGGCTCGCGCTCCACTTAGCGGCTCTGGGTAGCTGCTGCAGTATCTTTGAGTGTGTTGGATAGATGGGATCCCTGGACTGTATCTCTTGAGTGTATCGTATAGACTGGATCCCTGTACCGTCTCCATAAGTGTGCTGAACAGATTGGATCCCTGGACCGTCTCTCTGAGTGTGCTGGACAGATTGGATCCCTCGACCGTCTGAGTGTACTGGACAGATGGGATCCCGGGACCGTCTCTCTGAGTGTACTGGACAGATTGGATCCCTCGACCGTCTGAGTGTACTGGACAGATGGGATCCCGGGACCGTCTCTCTGAGTGTACTGGACAGATTGGATCCCTGTAGGGAACATGGAATATGGAACATTATATATGTATACTATAGCCAGTCTTCTGATGGAGTTAATGAATCAAAGAGATTAAAAGAGTTAGCAGAGGACAGAAAATAGAGAGGGAGGTGACTGACAGCCTGATCAGTCCAGGGCCTGAATGTGTTAATTTCATTACATGAAGCTCCAACTGAAAGGTAACTTCTGTTGCTACATTTGGCGCTCGGGTCTTGCTCAAAGACAGAACAAGCGGAATTCATCACCTCGCCCGGCTCTGGGATTCAATCTCGCAACCTTTCGGTTACTGGTCAGATGCTGTAAACGGTAGGCTATCGGCCACTTAATTAACGTCTGTGCTTTGTGTGTGCGAACACGAGAGGGGCAGAGAGACAGATTTAGCTGGGTAATTGAGTGATTAATCCCATCAAAGGCTGTGCGGTGCCGGCCGCCTCTCCCCCTAATCTGCACATAATTACGCCCCCCCCCACCCCACCCCCCACCCGAGTCGCTCACACACCTCTGGCTTCCGTCGCACGAACCCCCACCTCCACAGGCTGCCGCACACTGAACCACACACCCGGCCTGAATGCATTGTCTGAAGACGAATCCAGACACACACCTGTTTCTATGGTTATGATGCTGCCTGTCGTTCTCTATGCAGACGTGGGACCTTAATTCCTTAATAAAATGCTCTTAATAAAATGCATTTTATTAAGGTCAAATAAAATGACCTTAATAAAATGCTCTGGCCTAGGTCAGATACAGGAGGCAGAATAAACATGGATTTTTAAGACTATAACCTGTCTAAAACACTTCCCCTCTTGTCTCCTTGGGCTATATGTCAAGTGTTGTGAAGAGTTTTGCAAAACAGTGTGAATGGGACAAAGATATGTGTGAAAACATGTGGGTTGGGGAAAATGTTTTTTTTTCTGTAATTTAGCAAAGGTTTTTTGTGTATATAACCAGTTTTAAAGTTTGAGCGACTCGGAAAATCTCAATGTAGCAAACTAAACAAAACAATGGTATTATTTGAACAATAGTGTTTGTGTATTTTCTGTGCATGTCAGCATACTTTCTAGACATAATTCACAGTCTATAATATCATGCAAATTGCAAAACTCATAGAACACATGATGGTTATTTATCCATTAAAAGTTGAAGTCCGGGGTTTGGTCGATATGGTGTGAGTTTCTAGAAGTGTGTTTATGTTTTTGAGAAAGTGTAGTACGTATTCAGAAAATGTGTGTTAGCAACAATATTCTCAATTACCTAAAATTAGCTTCATGTTTGGTTGGATTTTACTGAAATGTGATTTGGCCATTACTAAATAAACTTTTTGCTCTGTCCCTGAGCAAAACAGTTAACCCTGATTGATCCCCGGTCATTGCTGTAAATAAGAATGTGTTCTCAGCACACATACCTGGTAATATAATGTAAAAAAACTTATCTGATCTATTGTGCCCTCTGTCTCTAACCTACTGACCCCTCCATCTCTGACCTAGGTACCCCATCTAAATAAAACCCATTAACTCCTTCCATCCCTGACCTCTGACTAATGACCACACCCACCTTCACAACAGTTGCTCATTTGTGTTCATTAAATTAGGGAGAAAAATACGCCTTAAAAGCCTTAAAAAAGCCTGCAAAGTATTTCAGTGGATACGTTTACTGAGTTGTGTCCTTGTCCCGCCAAGCTATCTCAAGGGACATACACTGCCTTTAAGTTTCTCTCGACAAGAATGTACACTATATGAATAAAATGTGAAAAATGTCAAATGAATTCTGTCTCCCATTCAAATTAGATGTACTCCCCCCTCATCTCCCGTTGGGTGTGTGATGTCCAGAAACTTAGTGGGTGGGTGTGCATGGATAACCCAGAGGTCACTGCTGTCGGCTGTGAATCTCCATTCAGTGTGATGTCTCTTTGATCAAGGCACAAAATTTTGCCAACTGAATAGTTGGCCCTCATAAATCCTGCCTTCTCTGGGTGATCTGTGTGGAGGGAGTTCTGGCTCGGTCTGACTAAAGGCTGGGTGGGCGGTAAAGCTAATAAATAATATGGTCTATAGTGGCGGTTTTATTCCCCAAACACTCCCATCTGTCAGGCCGAAGGGGAAGAAGATAAATACTGGTGGAGAGAGAGAAGGAAAAAGTTAGTGTGAGAAAGGGGGAGAGAGAAACTAAGGGGGAAAAGGGTTGGAGGATAAGAGACAGAGGGGAAAAGAAAGAGAGAGGGAAAAAGGAAGGAGCGAGGGAGAGGAAGCACGATACACACATGCACACAGATTGAGGGTAGACTAACTCTTTCCCAAATTGATTTATGACACATGGACACACGAACACACACACAGGGCCAACACACAGGTCAGTCTCCAGGTTGAGCCCTGGTTTTAATCACCTGTGAGTTGTCTGAGACAGAAGTGAATTTCAGGGAAGTCCTGGCTCTGTGGCCCCTGGCTCTGTGGTCCCTGGCTCTATGGCCCCTGGCTCTGTGACCCCTGGCTTTGTGGCCCCTGGCATTATGGCCCCTGGCTCTGTGGCCCCTGGCTCTGTGGTCCCAGGCATTATGGCCCGTGGCATTATGGCCTCTGGCTCTGTGGCCCCTGGCTCTGTGGTCCCTGGCATTGTGGCCCCTGGCATTATGGCCCCTGGCTCAGTGGTCCCTGGCATTATGGCCCCTGACTCTGTGGTCCCTGGCTCTGTGGCCCCTGGCATTGTGGCCCCTGGCTCTGTGGCCCCTTGCACTGTGGCCCCTGGCATTATGGCCCCTGGGATTATGGCCCCTGGCATTATGGCCCCTGCCTCTGTGGCCCCTGGGACTATGACCCCTGGCATTATGGCCCCTGGCATTATGGCCCCTGGCAGTGCCACTGCAGCTGCTGTTGTTTTTCTTAACTGCGACGTGACAGCTGCAAAAGGTTCAGAGAGCCTCAGCAGAGTGAGCAAGCAGAAAATACATAGGGATGTACTTTAAACCTCAAGAGATATTTTTCAGAAATGAACGTCTTTCTGATTGTGCATTTTGTGCGCGCGTGTGGTTTCGGAGCTGTGTAAAGTGAAACATTTTCATTAAAATAGCTCTAGGCAGCCATAATTTAGTTGCTATGATCCAATAATAAAGCCCTTATATGAAAAACATAGACCCTAAGGTAGACCACCTCTGTTGTCTTCTGCAATAACTCATTTTAAGTAAGATTTGGCAGGAAAATGAAATTAGCCATGTGCACTCACATAAGAGGCGTGGCCACTTGCCTATTCCTGGCTAGGAGATTGGGCTAATATTAACGGTTGAAATGAAGGAAATAGAATGGTATTTCACATTGAGTTTAATCAATGTGTTTAACTCCATTCCATAGACTCCAGTCCAGACATTAATATGAGCCCATTTTTCTCAAGTAAAGTTTAAGGGCCTCCACTGGCGTAGATATATTGTGTATATATACAACCAGTTGTGTGTTGATTTTGATGAATGTTTTGGATTATTGTCTTCTAAAAAGGTCCATCCACGGCCAAGTCTCCTGGCAGACACAGCCAGGTTTTGGGCAAAATCCTGATACTTAGCGGAATTCATTATGCCATCAAGCCTCTGGACCACTTGTAGCAAAACAGGTCCAAAGCATCAATGATCCACCACCATATTTTACTGTGGGTATCAGTTGGCTTGTATGCAGTCCCCTTTTGCACACATGGTGTGCATGGACAAAAAGTTCAATTTTTTTCTCATCTGACCACAACACATGATTCCAAATGTAGTTCCAATAACACTTGGCAAAGTTTAGGCGCTGCAATTTGTGGATTTGGCTAAGTTAGGGCTTCTTTAGTTTAAGAGAATTTCATAACAGATGCCACTTTGGTTTATTTTAATTATTCTTTAGGGTTGCCAAAATTTTGAAACCTTTGTTTTGCAGAAAAAATATGTACTACTTAATATAATGTTTAGTGTTTGAGAAATTGTATTTTTTTCTAGTGTTGTTTGAGACGAAAATGTGACTTATTGTTTCTGTTGTTGCAAAATTTCATAAAGGGTGCCAATACTCCTTGAGTTGACTGTATACATGTTACGTTTTTCCTTTTCCACTGACTGTTAATAGTTACTTCATTTAGTAAGGTAGACTTACTATGACTGAGTTGTGGTTGTCCAACCTAGCTATCTCTATGAACTGCCTGTAACTAAATGCTGCATACAAGCATCTGCTTAACGTCTAATTAAAAAAAATATATATATAAATATAAATAAATCATACCATATGTCTATTGTTTCTTGTAAGTCATTTAACATTAATCATACTATTTTCTTTTGGCTCTTTTGTTTTGAGTCACAGCAAGAGAGTTGACTTTGCTAATTACCACATGATTTATGAATTTGCTAGCATTATGAATGGTGTCATGGTGTAAATATGATAATAAATCCTTGTTGGTCAACCGTATGCCAAAGACAGGAGAACTACTGCCACTTTCCTAAACATGTCTCAGAGAATAGGTTATAATTACAGTGATGTGACTACTACCATACACAGTTCCAGAAAAAAATAAGAGACCACTGCACCTTTTTCTTTCCTTTCCAAAAAAGTCAAAAAGGAAAGTTTTGAGTGGGGAACTTTACATTTGTAAGATGTTCAGAAAAGCAAGGAGGCTGATATTTGTGGTTTATCTTAACCAACATCTGTGTTTACCGACAACAGAAACAGTTACTCTAAAGAACATTTTGGTCTATGCAATTCTTACAGGATATTCTCCGCAATTTTACCCAATTCCTCAACTTCTAGTATGCTCCTTAGAGTCGAAGATTAAGAAACATGTCCTTGAAGAAAATCTTGCAAAGTAATTCTGCTTCTCATCAAACTGCTTACTCAACCAGGAATTACTTGCCAGCAACAACATCCCTGGAGAATACATTCCCTGGCCAACAACCATGATTTAGAGTACAGGTCCCCAGTCTACCACAAGAGGTCATCAGAGAGTGACGATGCAAATCAGCTCAGCTCTGACTCCAAACCCACCAACCCAGGACTACACTGAGCCACCTGGTAGGCCCCCTGCCACAGTCACTATGCCGTGACCTGGGTTTGAACTCCTGGTTGCAACGGCGCAGCTGTTCTGCGAGATGGTGACTTCAAATCTGCACCGTGAGGGAGCCCTGATCCATTCAATTCTAAGCAGGCATTTCCCGTTAGACAGCCCTCTCAGGAGCAAATATATCCTGTTTTCAAAGTTACAAAGTGCACTTTTAATAATGCTACTCTTATGGACAGTAGGCTATGTGTGTATTAATGATGTGTGGTGTGTGTATGTGTGTGTGTTCCTGTCTGGCTGTGAGTGATCCTTTCCCTGAGGTAGTACTGTTTGAAATAATTGCTGTTTAAGGAGAGGCTCAGAGGATGTAGCTGAGGGCTACAGTAAAATCTGTTTCTCTCTCTTTCTCTTGCTCGCTTACTCCCTCTCACGCTGCCCCCCCGCGTCTCTCTCACTCTGCCTCTTTCTGCCTCTCTTTTCACACAAGCCTCTAGCCAGGGAAGTCAAATGTCATTTGTAGCTGAGTGTTCCTCGATTAGCTTTATTTCTTTTTTTCGTTTGGTATGCTGCTGATGTGGTCTGAGGCACTATATGGTCCCAGGTAAAGATGCGCGCACACACACACACACACACGCACATACACACACGCCAATGCACGCGTGCCCACACACACCATCGGTTCCACATTTAAGGCCTCTACTCTCAAATATCAAACATACACGCATGCACACACACACACACACCCACACACACACACATGGATGTTAACATGGGTTGTATTCCAATTAATGCTAGCACGGGCAGTTAGTTTTTAGCTGTGAATTTTACAATCTGCTTGTGTCGTGGTGCGTACCTTTGACGCAGTGACATTCACAGTGTTACACAGTACCATTCAACAGTGTCAGTGTATACCAGGAGAAAACGATAAGGGATGTAATGTGTTTTACTGTTGTTGGAATTACGCTGATTACATATGGTCTCCGGGAGTTTACTTCCCATCCATACAGCTCATCCAGCCAGGGGGTCACATGGGTCATGGAGTTTGGGGCCTACTCACTCACATGACCTCCCCGGCTTTAGAGGGCATCGAACAGAGATGTCTTGCTGAGTAGAGAGGGCACCAAACAGAGACGTCTTGCTGAGTAGAGAGGGCACCGAACAGAGATGTCTTGCTGAGTAGAGAGAGCACTGAACAGAGACGTCTTGCTTAGTAGAGAGGGCACCGTACAGAGACGTCTTGCTGAGTAGAGAGGGCACTGAACAGAGACGTCTTGCTGAGTAGAGAGGGCACTGAACAGAGACGTCTTGCTGAGTAGAGAGGGCACCGAACAGAGACGTCTTTCTGAGTAGAGAGGGCACTGAACAGAGATGTCTTGTTGAGTAGAGGGGGCACCGAAGAGTGTGACGTCTTGCTGAGTAGAAAGGGCACCAAACAGAGACATCTTGCTGAGTAGAGAAGGCACCGAACAGAGACATGTTGCACAGTGGAGAGGGCACCGAACAGAGACATCTTGCTGAGTAGAGAGTGAGATGTCTTGCTGAGTAGAAAGGGCACTGAACAGTGAGACCCAAGCTGAGTAGAGAGTGAGATGTCTTGCTGAGTAGAGAGGGCAGCGAACATTATACACCATACTACCAAATGAATTGTTAAAGGGCACAATTAATAAAATGATCTAATGTTGATGTACAGGTATTCATATTACTTAATAAGACTAATAAAATGAAATACTTGTTTTTCTTTTCATATTAGTGACACATATTTCTTATTAATTGTAACTGTAAAGAAAAAAAATTTAATTACTTTATTTTGTGGTTAATTGTGTATGAATTGTCACTTTTTAAAACAAGCAGTAAAAGGCTGGCTACAATTTCAATGTTAACCTCCTGAAAGGTCAGCAAATACAGTGTATACACTCATTGGCCACTTTATTAACATTATTATAAACAGGCAGACGTGGTCAAGGGGTTTAGAATGGGGATCTAAGCTACTTTGACGGTGGTGTAATGGGTGCCAGACATGGCGGTTCCAACACCTCTGCGCTACAATCTCTTGAGATTAAAGAGATAAACAAAAAACATCAAGTGAGCAGCAGCTCAGTGGGTGAATACACCTTGTCAATGATACAAGTCAGAGAATGACCAATAACCTCCATGACATCAACAGACTCATTAAGCCTAATAACCTCCATGACATCAACAACCTCATTAAACCTAATAACCTCCATGACATCAACAACCTCATTAAGCCTAATAACCTCCCTGACATCAACAACCTCTTGAAGCCCAATAACCTCCATGACATCAACAACCTCATTAAGCCTAATAACCTCCATGACATCAACAACCTCTTGAAGCCCAATAACCTCCATGACATCAACATCCTCAGAAAGCCCAATAACCTCCATGACATCAACAACCTCATTAGGCCTAATAACCTCCATGACATCAATAACCTCTTGAAGCCCAATAACCTCCATGACTTCAACAACCTCAGAAGGCCTAATAACCTCCATGACTTCAACAACCTCAGAAAGCCTAATAACCTCCATGACTTCAACAACCTCAGAAAGCCCAATGACCTCCATGACATCAACAGCCTCAGAAAGCTTGAGGTCCTGAGCAGGACATAAATCAACAAGATCCATAAGATCCTGCACGGTCTGGCTACCCCCCTAACTTGGTGTTTTTATCAGACAGAAACCCCAGACAACAAACTAATGGGTCTGGCCTGAAAGGTAACTGTATAGTTCCCCTAAAGAAAAGCCCTTTCAGTCAGATGGCTTTCTGTGCACTTTAGAGTCAGACTGTCTTTGACGTCTGAAGGACAATCAGATGTGTGAACATAGTGATTTGCTGTGTGTATCCACTTTCTGTGTGGTCTGGTGCATAGACATTGTTCATTTTCTGTCTTTCATTTGGTCGTTTTATTATGCTGTCCTCTGCTCCTCGCTAAGTGTTAGTTATATATGCTGCTCTATATGAACTCATTGTCACTCAGTACAACACATTTATGTCTTTATCGTTCCACTAAAAGTTGATTATTGTGCAATGTCACTGTAAAAATGAACATAATATAGTAGGAAACCTGCTTGTCTGCCCTTCATTAAAGACCAAAATAGGCAGAATATATAGCAGGGGAAAGTCAATAGAGGGTGGTCTATGGAGAATAGCTAATGCATCAGGTCTGCGGGTGCTCTGGGCTCCTTGCCCACCCACACGGGGCATAGTCCCTCCCTTCCCATGGTGGTGGGGGTGGGGGCTATGCCCCACCAAAAGAGGCTCCTTCCAGCCGGGAGCTCAGGTTGGCCTGGGTTATGTTGTTGTTGTTGTTGTTTCCTATGATGTAATCTCCTGGCCCAGCTGTGGGACAGAGACGGGAGGCCGGGAGGCCAGGACGGCTTATGGGAGGGAAATTATGATTTTTGATCTATGTATGTGTCTATGTATCTATGTTTGTGAAATGTCGACTGTCTGATGGCTTATTTTAATGGAGAATAGTTCAATTATTTATTTTACGCATGCGTTCCTTTTTTTAAGTTTCAAAAGTGTAGCATGTCCACCACACTTGGTGGCTCTCTAGGTGATTCGGTGAGTGGCATTGATGGCATGTCAGGTTTATTTTTGGCACTAATCACCCCTCATACACACACAGGCTTACACGGGTTGTGGAAGCACTGGCACACAGAAGTGCACACTTTCCTCACAAACCACAGATGAGATTGACCAGACAGGAAGCCCTCTCACAAACAGAACAGTTGGTTGTTCCAATTTTGATTGCAGTACACGCACAATAACCAACGGCACATTTCTGAGTGTAAAAACAGGTACATTTAATAGATTTTGTCAGGCGTCCTGCAGGCGATGTTCGTGTTGGTTAATTGGTGGGTAGCAAGGTTCACCTCTCTGTGAAACGGCTTGTTGCTTCAACGGCCACGGCCATTACTCTGTGGGAGCCCAGAGCTGCCCAATCTGCTACTGCATAATATACCAGGCTGTAGAACTGTAGGTGTACATGTGTGTGTCAGAGACAAATAGTGTGTGTTTGTGTTTGTGTGTTCATTTATACAGTGGGTGTAAGTGCGTGTGTGTGATTGATGAAGGAGTGAACCTTCCACTAGTTTTCTTCAACCTTTTGTCTGTCTGCCACTATTTAAATCTATTTAAACCCTCTCGTATCCAGATGTTTATCACTAAACATAACTTATCCCCTCTGGCCATGCTAAAAGCTAAATACAATAACTTGAAACTTTTGGGTACAAACAGTTGGCCATAGGGTAGAAATGTCACGGATATCAGGGCAGAAAAATCTGGGTAGAAACATAGTAGAATGGTAGAATAGAAACAGTTGTCTAAAAACATCATAGCAGAAACAGTTGGGTAGAAACATGAACCTGACCATTATAGCAGACATACAGGCAAAATGAAACCGAGCCAGAAACCGGCTGATAAGCCCTTCATTGTGGTTACTCAGATTTAATAATAGCACTGCCAATTGTCGGGCCGAGGCGTCTGCCAAAAAATCTGCCAGCCGCTTCACGTGGTTGCCTGTCGGAGCGCTGTTCAGAGCGGGAACGCATTGATTGAATGCGGAATGTAGCTCCATTTCAGAGCTGTTACACTGTGGAACGGCAATTACCCGCTGATGCCTGGTTACCGCGGTAACGGCAAGGCAATCAACGATCCATTAGCGCTCCATGCCGAGTTCTGACACACACTCCTGCCTCCCTCGCTCCATCTCTCCCTCCGTCTTTATGCTGGACACCACTTCGTCTGAAGGGCCCGCAAATCATCACTGACTTCTTTTCTCTCTTTTTATTTCAGTCTCAATTAAAAACAAATCTGTTTTCATTTTTATTTTTATTTCTTTCCCTTCTTCCCCCTTGTTCGATTGACATTTTGCAAACGCACTCAAACACGCGTGCGCTGGGATGCACGTGTAGGTGTGTAGTTGTGTCGGTGTGTAGCTGTTCAGGTGTGTGTAGTTGTGTAGGTGTGTGTGTGTGTGTGTGTGTGTATGCACGGAACAGACACGAATAAAGAGAAGGTGAGAGAAAAAGAGGTTGCCGGTTTAAATGGGATCGGGAGTGTTTGTGTGTGAATGTTAGAGATTAGTCCGACTATTGGCGTAAACATGTTTGTTCACAGAATGCCGGGTGATCTTCTCTTGACGTGGAATGAAAGAGGTGCCGTCACCGTGTTTTTCCTCATCAGTCCACTAGAACAGAGCGACACGGCCCTCTCCTCTGATCCCCTCTGGCCATGCTAAAAGCTAAATAATTATCTAGTGAGATGACTAGCCAGGCCGAGGAAATAATCTCTCTGGCCAATGACACTAGCTCGTTAGGAGGTCCCTACTTTTGCGAGGGGGCGGGTCCCTACTTTTGCGAGGGGGCGGGTCCCTACTTTTGACAAACGTCCAGGTGTCTTTGGTACTCAACAGATGTTATTAATAAACAGAAGTTGCGATTGACTTGTAGTAAAATAATCAAGTCAGTGCGTGTTGTCATGGCGGCGGCCACTCACTATTAAAAAAAAAATCTATTGAAAGACTGGCCTGTTCTTATTTCTGCAGTCAATGTACCTCAGGGTTCGCACTATTTAAATATTATTTTCATCAAGTGGGCTAATTGTTTTGGAGGTGATTGGCTTACCGTCTATAACATGCACATTAGCATTCTATTACCTTTTCGCTGTTTCTGTCATCTTCTTTTCTCTCTCACTCTCTCTCTCTCTCCCTCTCTCTCTCTCTCTCTCCCTCATCGCCTTTGTTACCTTCTCGTTGTCGTTCTCTTTCTTTCCCACTGTAACCCTTTGATCCTCTGATTTCTCGCTCTTCCTCTCCAGGATCAGTGACTTGTTTCCATTTAGAGTCAGATGGTATTTGTACTATTATTTTCTCCTTAATGATGTAACATTCTCCTCCTCCTCTGTCTCTCTCTCTTTCTCTGTTCCTCCACTCCCTCTCTACCTCCACCCAGTAGAACCCTCTAATTGCTTTTGTGTTAGATCTGTAGCTAATGAGGTGAACTCTTTTTACAGGATGTCAGGTAGAGGACACAGAGCAAAGAAATACTCCCCCTAGTGGAGAGCAAGTACCGTTCCCTGCAGGGGGTGGTAGTGTGGTGAAAACAAACCCTGTATCTGACCAAACCTGCC
>JACXGI010014732.1:0-18550 GCA_016801175.1 Esox masquinongy | reverse complement strand
TTTTCACAATATTCTAATTTTCTGAGATACTGAATTTGGGGTTTTCATTAGTTGTCAGTTATAATCATCAAAATTAAAAGGAATAAACACTTGAAATATATCAGTCTGTGTGGAATGAATGTATACATTATACAAGTTTCACTTTTTGAATGGAATTACTGAAATAAATCAACTTTTTGATGATATTCTAATTATATAATCAGCACCTGTATATATATATATTCTGATATCTGATATATATATATAGATATATGATATATATATATATGATATATATATATATATATGATATATATATATGATATATATATATGATATATATATATATATGATATATATATATGATATATATATATATATGATATATATATATGATATATATATATATATGATATATATATATATATATGATATATATATATATGATATATATATATGATATATATATATGATATATATGATATATATGATATATATATATGATATCTGATATATGATATATGATATATATATAGATATAGAGATGATATCTGATATATATATCAGAATGTATATGGTATCAGAATGTACGTCCACACAGATGAGTAACGGGCCCATCCTCTCTGCAGACCTGTAGCTGTGGCCGAGGGGCGTTCTGCATCCACGTCCTGTTCGTCATGCTCCGGGTCTTCCAGCTGGAGTCCTCAGACCCCCTGCTCTGGAGGAAAACCCTGAAGAACTTTGAGGTAACCAGCCGACGTCTGACTGTGACGCCCCTCTAACCACTCTGTAATAATCCCCTCTTCTCACGATGGAGGCCAGCAAAGGGGTCAGTTGTGATGAAATAACTTGAATGGCCGTTAGACGCGTGGAGATGGCTCTGGGTGAAGGGTCCTCGGGTGAAGGGTCATCTGGGTTTAGGTTTCCGCCCCTGCGTCCCCTCCTGAAGTCCCAGTAACGTTAGTAAAACTAACTCTGGATCAGCCGCTGACTGCGTGTTCGTCTCCAGGTGGAGAGTTTGTTCCAGAAGTACCACAATCGGCGCAGCTCACGCATCAAGGCACCGTCACGCAACACCATCCAGAAGTTTGTGTCCCGCATGGCCAACCCCCACCCGTCCTGTCCATCCAGCCCCTCTGGTCCCTCCAGCAATGACAGCAGGTACAGATGAACAGGAAACACACTGACACACACACACTGACACACACACACTGACACACACACACTGACACACACACACTGACACAAACACACTGACACGCACACACTTACACACACACACAGACACAACCCTATAACACTATAGATACACACACACACACACACACACACACACACACACACACACACACACACACACACACACACACAGTCTGAAGGATGAAGAGGAGCAGATGTGTCCCATCTGTCTACTGGACATGTTGGATGAGGAGAGTCTGACCGTGTGTGAGGAGGGCTGCAGGAACAAGCTGCACCACCACTGCATGTCCATCTGTGAGTACGACACGCAGACAGGCACGCACGCACACGCAGACAGACAGAAAGGCACGCACGCACACGCAGACAGACAGACAGGCAGGCACGCACGCACACAGGCAGGCACCCAGGCGCACGCAGACAGGCACACACGCAGACAGATAGACGCGCACACAGGCGCATGCTCACAAACACACAGGAACTTGTTTAATTTCCCCTTAAACACATACATTCACACAGCCCTACGCAGGACAGGTTCTCAACACTCTCACTGGGAACCTGCAGACGTTGCACGATTTAGTTGGTTGTCCTGAATAAACGCAGACGACTGCCTGATCAAGAGCTCAGTGATTAGTGGTCCGGTTGAGTCAGGTGTGCTGGAACTGCTGCTATACAGCCCCCTCAGTAGAGACCTTAGCATCTCTTTTCTGATTTTAAACTCTAAATGCAGCTTCATTTGATCAGAGCCTTAACTTCCTTGACAGCAAGTCAGTCGATTGTCGCCTGTCTGAAGTATCTGTCTACCTGTCCGGTTCGCAGGGGCTGAGGAATGTCGACGGAACCACGAGAAGCTCATCTGCCCACTCTGTAGAGCCAAGTGGAAGTCCCATGATTTTTCCAGGTAATTTTCACGTGTGCCCGCTAGGAACTCCAAACTCCTGGAAAGACTCCTGGGAATAGGGCGAGGTGGATTTGACAGTTCGGCAGCTGGTGTCTGCTATTGTTGTGTGAAAGACGGGGGAAGCGGCTTTGCTAGATTTGTGTCTGGGAGGAAAGGAAACACCTGCCTGGTCTTAAGACCACCAAACAGCTGTGTGCTGCTACTCACGTCATTTGAGCTGAATGGGAGTTAGAGAATTGCTAACTGACAGTTGGCTAACTGTTGAATGTTTTAAAATATCATTCAACATCTGATTCTGACCAGAGCATATCGTATGGATAGCCACTCAAATCTCGTTTTAGGCTAGGTCAGTGGCACGCAGAAGCTCTGAGCTATCAGTGAGCCATGTAGTATTAAGTAACAAATGGCTAACAGTTTATCATAGCCAACACATTAGCATGTTAGCAGTGCGCTGGGCTGTATTGCGCTTGGCCATTCGACTTAAAGCCTAATACACGCCCCAAACTGAGTACAGGGTGCAGTTCAGGAATGCCTGTGTCAACAGCCCCCACGCAAACACACACACACACACACACACACACACACACACACACACAGAGACTACTCCACACACATGCACAGATCCATCCGCCAGCATTAGAGACCCTTTAGCAATCGGATGAAAAGCGCTGCTCACAACCACGACAGGGAGATGTTGCCAGCCACTGTCAGACCAACAGACATAGACATTTTAATTTTCTACACGATTTCTATTTATATGCTGTTTAATACCCTGGACTCTGACTTCATTGAACTTGAAGTATCACACTGAGGAAGCCAGCGAGCTCACCAGGACCCGGTTCCCAGGGCCTATGCTAGTTACGCGAGTGTCCACATGTACACCCATGGTGTGCACGACCGTGTCTGTGTGCACATTTTGCCATAGCCTGGAAACCCCTCAGCCACACAGTTAGGAGATCTCGTCAGCCGGGCAAGTGGTCTTTGTTTTCTGCGTCTGCCTGGGATTGAAATGACAGACCGAGCTCACTTCCTGTTGCTGTTTCCCTTAAGACACGAGTACACTCGGGATGATGACCTCATTCTGTTACCTCTTCACGTTGAAACTGTATCCGGTTGTTTCTCGCCGCATAACGTTTATCCGAATTTATGTTCATGGACTGTCACGTGACTGGACTATCATTTCAGTCCAACAGGAAAGAGTTTCTAACAGTAGAATTAGTATTGTTTTTAAGCTTCTTTTTTTGCCTGGTTGATGCCTTGCATCTACAGAAAAGGTAATAACAAAATTAAAGGACATCTTTTCATTATTTTTAATATTGTCCTTACCTACTCCTGCCAAGGCTGAATGGTACGTCAGTTGCTCGGAACATACAAAAAGTTAACCTGACTGAGCTCGGTGTCTTCCACAGTAGCTATGACACCTCAGTCTCCATGGAGATGGCAGCGGCAGTGGGTCGTCCCCAGGTGTCACCGTCCCAAAGCGAGTCAGGCTCCCGGGGAGGGTCATCATCCCAGGAGGGGGACTTCACCCTGCCCCAATACGGAGTCCAGCAGATACCCCAGACCTACAAGGAACTGGCCGAGCCTTGGATAAAGGTTGGACTGATTGGTTTGGCTTGATTCAGTGGGGGTCTATTCTGTTCCCCTTATAAAACCAAGTGGTTTCCAGACACGTCATATGTTACTAGTCTACATCTAAATGTGTCGTATTTTAAAATCGCTTCTGCTCCATCAGTGTTACATTCCCTTCCTATTCAACATATTGTGTGTGCTTCCGTCCTCTACCCCAGGTGTTTGGCATGGACCTGGTCGGCTGCCTGTTCTCCAGGAACTGGAACATACGGGAAATGGCCCTGCGCCGGCTGTCGCACGACGTCAGCGGCGCACTCCTGCTAGCCAACGGCGAGCGCTCCTTCCCGGGGGCGGGGCTGGGGGCGGGCTGTACGGAGGTGTCGGGCGACGTGGTGGTGGAGTCCTGCTGCAGCGTTCTGTCCATGGTGTGCGCCGACCCGGTCTACAAGGTCTATGTGGCGGCTCTGGTGAGACACCTGCGCTGTGGCCTTTCAGTTAGGGCGTCGCCTAGTTGGCGCATTCAAGGCGTCTAGGCGGGAGAACTACACAAATCATTCGTAGTAAGTTATTGTTCCTCGGTGGAAGGAACTGTGTATGATTCGTTACTGTAACCGTAAAATCCAGGGAAAAGCGTCTCCGGCCCACGGAGGACACGGGTCTCCCTCTGGGTCCAAGTTGTTTCTAAACGGTCGTTGCTGTGTTATTTGACAACAGATAATCTATGTTATGTTTTGGGAACCCATGTGGTGTTCAACTGTCTAATTTGGTCGAAGGAGAGAAGACCTAAAAAGTTTGGTTCCAGTCTGGATTCCAGACTGTCTATGGCTTCCATGTTCCTGTATGGAAATAAATGAATCCAGCCCATGAACCTTGTTCTGGATCAGTTTGTTTGCTGAAGCGTCAGGTACATGACTTCAATAGAGCGGATTCTCAAATACTAAATATCTTATCACACGAAATGATCTGATGGAAAAAAACCTTCAATATGAATACATTTTCAGAGATCACACATTCCCAATGCATATTTTACTGGTATAACAGTTTTTAGCTCTGATGAAAACAGGAAATTCTCATTTTGTAAGTACCCAATAATTTGTATTGTTAACAATACTTGATTTCCATTTGCTCTCTTTGGCCCTTCATCCTCCCTCCTGTCGTTTATGAAAGTTATCTCCTAAATTGTGCTAAAGTTCACTTAAACAACAAGCTAGACCGACGCGTCCTAAAGTCCACCTCAGGAAGTCTCGCCTGACGAACAAGCCACAACCCTCCCGGAAAAGCCTGAGCCAGTCAAAAGGTCTTTCTGTGTTTCACTCCTCTTAACCTATTTTTTTTGTATTTCTTGTACTTGCTGGTTGTTTGGAGAAAAAAAAAAAAAAGAATAATCCGCAGGAGTTCGACATTTCCCTGCGGCACTTTGCCTCAGCAGAGCAGTGGTTTATGGGAAACAAAAAAAGGTCTGTTCTCTCTGGGGGCTTTCCAGGGTTTAGTAGCAGACAGATATTTGGCATTGGCAGTGTTCTTCTATCAAGACAAAGCAGGGTCCGGTGATGGTTGGGGGGGGTGGACTAAAAATACCGTCGGCACCGCGACAAGTGTTGGAGTGTGCCATGTCGACTTAAGTCGTCTCTTTAAACAGCCACTTGTTTTATTCGCGGTTGCTTTGAAGAGGGAGTTTGGAACGCGGGGCAAAGTCGTTAGCGAAGTGTTTAGTACCTGTGGTTGAGAGGGACATTCAGTATCTTTAATAAGTCGCGGCTCATTTTCCTGCCTTCCATTTGTTGTGTGACCCTTCCGAATGGAAGTTTGTTCTTCTGAAGCTGTGTTTATTGATACGATCTGTCTCTTTTAGAAAAAAATAGGGTTTAGATCCTGTGGTGGTGGGAGTTGAGTGGGAGGGAGTGTGAGAGAGGGACTCGGAAGGGGTAGTTCTGTTGAAGGAGGCTAGAAGATGGAGGGGAGGATAAGTAACCGTGCCTGCCTGGGAGAGAGGGAGGGTCCTGGGTGTGTTTGTCTGTGGGCAGGGTTCCAGTGCGACGCCTTATCGTTCACCACTCCCCACCCGCACCTGTCCTCCCCCTCTCTGGGAGTCACGGTCAGGTTGCACCCTGTGTAGCCCAGCACCTCCAACCCTCTCCCAGGGAGAGCACCGCCAACTCCACCCTCCACTTCAAGCTGGGGGCTGGGGAGGCTTCCAGTGGCCTTGGGGGTCAAGCCAAGGCGAGTGTATCGTCACAGGAATAGACAGGGTCACAACTCCACGGGGTCAAAAGTGCAGCAGCTCCTACAGCTGGGTCACGACGTTGGGTTAGGCAGCTCCAGGAGCTCATGTTTCTCTGTCTTTGCTTTCCACTCCTAGATACGTTTTCTCTACAGTCTTGCACTTTCCAGTAATGTTCCCCCACCCCCCCAACAAATGATGCAATTTGCCATCTCAGCTTTTTTTTGCGGTGTTTGTTTGGTTTTTGCAATGAAGGCCAAGATTTCTTTTTGCTCAAAGCGTTCCAAACTCATACTCAGTCTTTTGTTCCCAGCCATTTGTTTGACCAGGTCGTCCATACTTTCAATAGCACTGTCGAGCCTTTTCTCTTTATGGTTGCGTTGTTTCTGACGTGGACCCCGGTTTCGTCTCTCCCGGTTTCAGAAAACATTGCGGGCCATGCTGGTGTACACGCCGTGCCACTCGGTGGTGGAGCGCACACGCCTACAGCAGCTGCTCCGGCCCGTGGTGGAGACCATCCTGGTGAAATGTGCCGACGCCAACAGGTAAAACCACTTTCGGGCCCACTGGGATGTACATCTGTCTGTGGTTGACTGATGCAGCTGGTAGCTAGTGCCCTCTGGTGGAGAACACGGAACATTACATGCACTTAGTACTGATTTTACTGGATCCAGCACTCCGTCTGCGGTACTCAGATTTGAGCATGGCTGTCCGGCGTATTGCTAGTTCGCTGTTAAGGACTTGCACCCACCCAGGGTCACTCTCTACATCCATACATGATTAATCTACAGTGGCCGTGGCTTTGAGGTCCATATTGGAACTTGCCTGATGTATATGGTTTCCTCTACTTAACACTGCATTTGTTAATTTGGTTAGGTACCTGAATGAACTAATTAGACAACCCGTCTCTCATTTCAGTGAGGCCACGTTGGCTCACCGTAGAAAAACAGGATTTCAAAATGATTGACGGGCTTTATTCATCTAGCATGGACATTCTTCTTCTGTTGTTTTTCTTCTTGGTTTCCAGCCGTACCAGCCAGCTGTCAGTTTCAACCCTGCTGGAACTGTGTAAAGGCCAAGTTGGAGAGCTGGCAGTGGGCAGAGAGATCCTTAAAGCAGGTAAGACCTACATATCTCTCCCATCTTCTCCGGTGGTCCTTGGGGAAATGTGAAAACTGCTCCTGTATCACTATTCATTCCAGGGTAGATGTACTTAAATGTATCAGCTATTAAAAATAGTTAACCACAAAATATTGGGTTGCTCAGAAACAAATATTTAAATACAAAGCCCTGATTTGCTGATAGGCCTAGACTCTCAGATTCTTAGACAAAGCTATGGATACAACCAGCCTCCATTATATAGTATATTAACATGTTTAGAGGCTTTATTGTCTTTGTTTGCATTAACTGTTGTTTACAAACAATGGATTGAAACAACCTCTTTTCTAAATCTTCTTCCATTAAATCCAGAACCTGGTGCTCAGATCTCCAACCGCTCACTCCATCTCCCTCCCTTTTCATTGATTCAGGGTCAGTCGGCATTGGCGGGGTGGACTACGTCCTGAACTGCATCCTGGGGCCCCAGACCGAAGCCAATAACTGGCAGGCCCTGCTTGGCCGTCTGTGTCTGATCGACAGGCTTCTGCTGGAGTTCCCTGCCGAGTTCTACCCCCACATCGTCTCTGGGGGGGACTGTCACCAGTCCCAGACACTGGGGGAGAGGTACGCTAGTCATAGTCCGATTAGCCTCGAACGTCCAGCTTTAAACTGACGACATTGTTTGTTTGGTGTAGCTTCGGCCACCTGGGGGGGGGGTGGGGGGTGGGGGTTGTGCTCTGCGTGACGTTCAGTGACTTTTTGATCTTGTAGCCTTGAGATGGTGACCTTGTCCTAGTATGACCCTGACCTGGTTATGACCTTA
Source organism: Esox masquinongy (assembly GCA_016801175.1). Lineage (NCBI taxonomy): Eukaryota > Metazoa > Chordata > Actinopteri > Esociformes > Esocidae > Esox > Esox masquinongy. Next base: position 10,759 of record JACXGI010014732.1, on the reverse strand, counting down.
TGGACTGAAGGCCGGTTGTTCAACCAGGTGATCCGGAACACAGTCCTGATCTGATTCAGTAATCCCAGTTGTTGTTAGATTAGTTAGTTAATGGTTAGCATCCAAATTATGTTATTGCGTTTATATATTCATGTGGCCATTGTTCAAATGGAGTCCTCATTTGTAACTTGTTGTTCAGTAGTTTGAGCTTTCTGTTAGGTTGGTGACATTATTGTTTTTATTGTTAAAAAATAGTCTACTAGAGGGACCAGGAAGTCCTTGGAGACGCAGCCTTTTCAGTTGTCCTTTTCCTCTCCAGGTATCAGAAGCTCCTCCCCCTCCTGAGCTTCGCTCTGCAGTCCATCGACAACTCCCACTCCATGGTGGGCAAGCTGTCCCGCCGGGTCTTCCTGAGCGCCGCCCGCATGGTGGCCCGCGTGCCGCACGTCTTCGTCAAGCTCCTGGACATGCTGAGTGTCACCAGCTCCACCCACTACGCCCGCATGAGGCGCCGTCTGCTCGCCATTGCCGAGGAGATGGACATCCTGGACGCTATCAGCCTGGGCCGGGAGAGCCTGGAGCACAGCGCCGGCGAGGCACACCAGCGTTCCAGCGCCGCTTTCCCGGAGCCCTGCGTGCCTCAGAACTCCCCCGACGTCACGGAGAGCAACACCCCCACGCACACGGTCCAGCTGACTGGCGGGAGGGGTGCCAGGGGGGGCTTTGCCAGGGTGCCGGCCAGCCCAGAGGATATAAGCGAGAGGCTGGCGGCCATCTCCACCGGCTCCGGGCATTCTGGGGCGGCCGCGTCGGCGTACGGCGTGTCCCCGGCAGAGCACACAAAGCCCCCCGTTCAGGCGCGTAACCGCCCCCTCAGCCAGGGCCTGAACTCCCCCTCCTCCAGCCAAGCCCCCAGCCTCCCCTCCCCTTCTGCCTCACACCCTCCCCCCTCCTTCCCGGGCCCCGACAGCGTTCCCAAACCCCGGCCCCAGAGCTTTGTCCCCGGCAGGCTGGCATCAGCTGCCCCCTGCTCCGCCCCCTCCCGCTCCCCGGGCACCCAGCGCCGGTTCCCCCCGCAGAAGCCCTGCGGCAACAAGGACCCGGAGAAGCAGCTCCCCTCCCCCTGCTTCACCCAGGCCCGGCCCCTCCCCTCCAGCCAGATCCACAGACCAAAGCCCTCCCGACCCACCCAATCCGAAGGGGCCAAGGCCCTCTGCGCCACAGCCGCCCCAAGTGCTTCCAAGAGCGGCATGAAGCTGGACCTGCGGGGGGAGTCGGCCGGCCTCTCGACCGGTGCCTCCAGAGGTGACGGCCCCTCCTCAGGGTGCCCCATGGGGGGAGCGACCACCCTGATCACCAGCGAGGACAGCTGCTTCACCCCCGTGGACGACAAGTTCCGCAGCCTGGACGCCTCGGCCGAGCTCAACTCCTCCGTGGAGGACCTCCTGGAAGCCTCCATGCCGACCGCCGGGGACGCCACCACCGTCACCTTTCAGTCGGAGGTGGCCGTGCTCTCGCCCGAGCAGGCCGGGGATTGGCCGGGGGGAGGGGGGGAGGTGGGCACGTACAGCGAGGATGTGACGCGGCACCAGAAGTGTAAGGAGAAGATGGAGGCGGAGGAGGAGGAGGCTCTGGCTGTGGTCATGGCCATGTCGGAGTCGCAGGATGCTCTGCCCGTCATCCCCCAGCTCCAGGTGGACAAAGACCAGGACGTGATCATCATCCAGGCTGACGTGAGTTCATGCCCCAGTCAGGCTTTAGACTCAACCAACAAGTGTCACTGTAATAGGTGACGTAACGGACTTATTAAGCCTTTTCAACTGAACTTGCTTTTTAGTCCAGGGCTAGGTTTTATGTTAATTTATGTTATGTTTTTAGTCCAGGGCTAGGCTTTATGTTAATCTTGACAACTGACACAGAAGCATAATAACTAGTACAGATTGTTGACCATTGACCCACCAAAGTTCACACCCCTGAATAATCACTGGGTTCTTATCAACCAGACAGTCTTTAAATAGTGGAACAGGATCTTTAATAGCCCCAGCATGTCCACACACTCCAGTAGCACGTGTTGAACGGCATAGGGACGTCTCCTTCCCTGCTTCCCCAGACCCCCGAGACTTTGCCTGGCCACACCAAAGCGAAGCAGCCATATAGGGAGGGCCACGAGTGGCTGAAGGGCCAGCAGATCGGCCTGGGGGCCTTCTCCTCCTGCTACCAGGCCCAGGACGTTGGCACTGGAACCCTGATGGCCGTCAAACAGGTGAGAACCCAAAACAGGACCGGGTGGTTTTGCAGTCCAAATTAAACTGGTGATGGTGGGAAACTGACACATGGTTACTCAGAGACGTTTGGCCGGATATGCCTGTGCTGAATTCTAAACAGCCACCTATGCACTCCTGTTTATCTCGTAGAAATTGTTTGGTATTTAAGCAATATGGTAAGAATGATGCTTGCCAGTCAGATAACGAGGGGGAATATTGCCATGTTATTATCTATACCTATCCAATTATTTCAGATTTGTAGGTGTGTCTAGGGATGTGAGGCTAAGTGTTGTTTCTAGGTGGGGCCTACGGTCCCTGGTGTCCACCAACGAGTGGCTTGTGTCCCTTGGTGCAGAAACAGGGAGGACTCCTTGTTGGTGAGCTGCGACTACATTTTGGCTGGTGACTTTAAATTGAGTTTTAGGGCAACTGAACTGAGAAATACAAAATATGTTCTTAATGTGGCATCACTACGTGTTGGAAACAGGTATTCTTGTGTAACAATCGGCTTAATGTGTAACCACAATGAGGTGCAAAAGTGTCCCCTCATTCCCTAACTTCCTATCCAATAAAGCATAAATGCCTCAAAAAAAAATTTCAAATTATATTTAAATCAGTAATAAAATAGTTGAGTATTTACAATCTCTCAACTAAGACATCCGTAGCAAAAAGTCTTATTAAAGTTTTCTTGAGTTATCTTAGATTAATTACGTTGACATTAATTAGGTTCCTCAATTAGTATATTAGTATATTACTGGCTTCCTTCATATTAGTGTCTGACAGGACGTAAGTAACTGATACTTTAAGCCACACCTCCAGAACAAAAACTGTTCACAATGAGCAACAGATACACACGTGGAGGCTGTGAGGGTTCGGACCTCCTAACCATCTGCGTGTCCGTCTTTAGGTGACATACGTGAGGAACACGTCCTCCGAGCAGGAGGAAGTGGTGACTGCTCTGAGGGAGGAGATCCGGATGATGGCCCACCTCAACCATCCCAACATCATCCGCATGCTAGGAGCCACCTGTGAGAAGAGCAACTACAACCTGATGGTGGAGTGGATGGCAGGTAAGGGCCTGGCAGTGGCAACTTTGGAAACAGCCTTAAAATTGCCTTTTATTTCATTTCCTTTTTTTTGTATCCTACTTTCCTCATTTATTTTAAAATCACTTGCTTCCGTTTATAAAATAACAACACAATTTATAACATTTTGGGGGTTTTTTTGGGGGGGGGGGGCTTCCTGGGGTTCATCTTTGTTTTTAACTGAGTTGGTTGTCTCTGTTGTGACCAGGTGGTAGCGTATCCCATCTCCTGAACAAATATGGTGCCTTTAAGGAGGCCGTGATCATCAACTACACTGAACAGCTGCTCCGAGGTCTGGCCTACCTCCACGAGAACCAGATCATCCACAGAGACATCAAAGGTGAGAGGTCATGCGCACGCGCACACAATCCGAGCTGCACAGGTCATTTCGTCCGCTGTGTCAGGGTCTTATCCGGGACCCTTTACGTTAATATTTTTACCCCCCCCCCCAACTAGGATGCAGAATGGGTAATAGCCCAGTCTGTTAGCCAGAAGCGTAACTCTGACTCTCTGAAAGGTCTTTGTGTCAAGTGAAGCGCGTTGCTCACATCAGAAGGCACTTATGGACTATAGCGTTGATTGCTGAGGTAATAACTGATGAGATCGCACTTCCTTAATTACAGTCATTCAGTGGAAGCTCTTATTCAGAGCGACTTACATTTAGAAAGTGACCAGAGCGACCTACACTCAATTTAAAGTATTATGGTAAGAAGACACTAAACATTTATAATTATAATTCCAGTCTGGAATTATCAGTGCAGCCTCTTATTGCCAGGAGTTCAAAGCACGACTACTGCAAAGACATGATGGAAGACTGATGGAAGACTAGAACCCCTTAATGTCAGGTATCCCATTAAAAGAATGGAATATGTGACCTTTTGCGGTGTGGGAGACATGTACGTAGGGCTTTACTTTGTTCACTTTGTGACCTTGTAGTCGACTAACATCTTAGTTTTGTATGCATACATATCATAGAGGTATGGTCTGTCAATATACTGTGTATGTGGAATTAACCTGGAGGGACTGTCCCTAAGTAACTATAAAATGTGCTGACCTTTGTAGGAGCCTAGGTCATAGAAGGTGGTTTCTAATGGATGGGTACCACATGTTTATTACCCTTGTTGAGAACCTGTCACTTATGAGCCGCCTAGGGAGGGTCTGGTAAGATGAGAGATTCTGGTATGGTCCTTTGAAGATCTTCATCTCTGACATGTATGTCCTTGAATGCTAGATTTACAGTGTTGTTTTGTTTCCTAATAATTTGTGCTTCCTAAATACGTGGAGGGGGTTCCACTCACGGGGAGAACCGTGCCTCGAAACACGTCTCTCCGTGCTGCATGTAAAACTCAATAAAGAACTCTGCTATGCTTTACAGTTAAGGTGTCCTGTGTTTGGTCTCAAGAAAATCCACAACAGCGGTAATGGTTATAATATGCAGGGCAGATGAACAGTCACTGGTTTACCTAAGTCTCAGAGGTCTATAATTGCCAGCAAGTGTTGCGAGTACACAAACTTCTCTCACACACACCACATTCTTCTCATGTAATGGCACTGAATAACTCCCCACCCCCCCCACCCCAGGTGCCAACCTGCTGATTGACAGCACGGGCCAGAGGCTGAGGATAGCCGATTTCGGGGCTGCAGCCAGGCTAGCTTCCAAGGGCACCGGAGCAGGGGAATTCCAGGGACAACTGTTAGGAACCATTGCCTTCATGGCCCCCGAGGTACGTTTGGAAGGGACGGAAGGGGGGGAGGTAGTAAATCCGTTCCCGGGCCTTTCTAGTGCACCGTGGAGCCAGAGAGCATTTCACTGCTGGTAAACCGCTCGCAGGCACAAAGCTAGCGAGGTCCACCACATAAACCAGCACCCTCAGATCAAAAACCTCAGTCCTCCCTGGCAGCTGAATCCCCTCCTAATTAAACTAGGTTTTCGGGGAGGCACCATCAAAACCGGGCATTAAGGGGCCGGCCTTCCATTGTCGGGGCTCCCCCTCTCGAAGGGGATTACAATTTACTTTCATTTGGGAGTTACTGAGGAATCCGAATCCACTTTAGTTCAGCTCCTCTGTGGACACGTTACGCTGAATGGCCCGCACAATGGTGGCTTGGTTTTACCGCCAGAAAGAATCTTTGTCATAAGCCGTTGACATCTAAATGGCCTACCCAAATACAGTAGTCTTCCGTGTAACTATACAATGCCTCAACAACAATATCAAGTACTACAAAACAATTGTCATTTCGGTCCTTTCGGCTTTTCTGTGTGCATTTTTGACTTTGAATTATTTTCGTTATTCATTTATTTACTGAACACGGAACAGTACAGGGACATTTACAAAATGTAAAGCGAGTTCCTTAGGTGTCCTGAGTCTGTCCACAAGCTGACACCTTGTGTTTGGTTGACTGTGCAGGTGCTGCGTGGACAGCAGTATGGCCGGAGCTGTGACGTGTGGAGTGTGGGCTGCGCCATCATTGAGATGTCATGTGCCAAGCCCCCCTGGAACGCCGAGAAACACTCCAACCACCTGGCGCTCATATTCAAGGTGGGGCCTACACAAGCACCACCACGACGTCTGTGATCCATTCGTCTTTGACCAGTATATTAGCATACTGTTCCTGGAAATAGCGTTGTTGCCCGTTGCCAGAGTGATTTGGTGATTTGTCCCAGTAAAATCCGCAGTGAGCATTTTTTCCACCAGTAGGTGGCGGTGGCACACTTGTAAGCAATAAAGAGTTCACACAAACTAAGGCCACAACATCTCTGTATATTGATTGTTGTTCATACATAAAGCTGAAAAGAGACACGAACCAGAAATGTGGATACAAATTCTCAGTAACAGCTGCAATTGGTGTTGTTAAAATGCACCCCATTGTTCTTCCGCTTCAACCAAAAACCCTGTGGTTGACCACCCCGTCGTTTCTCTGTCTGCGTTAACTTGACTCTCTCTCGCGCTTGATCTCTTTCCACCAGATTGCCAGCGCCACCACGGCACCCTCGATCCCCCCCCAGCTGACACCAGGCCTGAGGGATGTCACACTGCGCTGCCTGGAGCTGCAGCCCTCTGACCGCCCTCCCTCCAGGGAACTGCTCAAGCACCCCGTCTTCCGCCTCAACTGGTAGCCCAGCGACATCTCCCCCAATCCCTCCCTATCCCAAAGAGTCTGCACGGAAATACTACTGAAGACCCAGCCAGCCTGTCTGCTCTACTCCTCATCCCCCAAGCCGCTGCCCATCAGACCAGCCTCCCAGAATGCCCTCCATCCACCCCAGAATGCCCTCCATCCACCCCAGAGCCTCCCCAGCAGTGGTCAGGGCTTGGGATGGATGGGACACTGGGCTACTACTATGCCTTTCCCCTACCATGTTGTCAGACTGCTGTACGTTAGCGGAGAATGCAAAAAAAAAAAATAGATTCACACAAGTTCTATGAAAACCGTGCCTTAGTGGTAGTGCCATGTCGGTAAACTGTGGTCTGTATTGCTCTGTTTTGGGAACTAAATGGTTAATTCAGCACTTTGGTAGCCGTTTTGCAATGCCGCCAAGGTTAAAAGTTATTTTTCCCCATTTTAACCCCTGTGAGTCAAAAAGGAGGTCCTTTGAACCACAAAGGAAATACGTTTTTATCACTTAAGTTTTGATGTCTTGTCACAAGTTCAGACATGGTTTTTGTTTTTAAGAGTGTATTGTGTAGACGGAAGGCATAATTAAGCGGTTTAATTGGTTCGTTTTGTGCATAACTGCATTTATACATAGATGCCTTTAATTTGTGCATTTTACTGTTGGGCCATAAAGCTTAGTCGAATAATCACCTAAGTGTTTCAGGGAATGCTGATGTATCTAACAGATGTTGCTAGTTTAGCTAGCCTAATGCTAGCATAACGCTGAATGTGAACGCTTTTGCTGACAGGTGTTGTCTCGAATATATTTTTTTGTTACTTGGAAAAGAGCCCATGGCTAAAGTTTCTTATCTTTTTTGGGTGTCTTGTCTTTTCAAAACTATCGTTAGAGATTGACACGTTCATTATTTTTGGACGTGTAGATGTTTTCAGAACATCGTTTTTGCGTAATGCCACGCCGTTGAAAACACCGTCATGCCTCTTAACTCTCGCTGTTACGATTGAGCCATGTGCATCGTGCATATTTTTGTTCTTTTTTTAATAATTTCACGAACCCTAGAAAATTAAGCTGTGTCCTTAATATTCAAAACCGCTATTTTAAATATTGACCTACCATTCTTGTGGTGCTGTTCCGTTGTAGAATGTCACGCTACAATTCAGCTATGTTTTTGATCTGGGAACTATTTCTTGAGAAATTTGATAATCTGTGTACTTCTGAGGTTTTCTAAGATTTTTCTATTTTCCATTGGAGATTTTCTATATCCTAAATATAAATGTTCAATTGTTATACTTTTTAATGGTGGGGGGATATTTCTGAACTCAATGCAGACTTTTTTTCCCCGTCTGTTTTTGATTGGAATTCTCATGCATGTTCCTAAAATGGTGTTACTTGTATGAACTATAACCCTTCAAGTCTTATTGCTTTGGTTGTAATCAGTTCAAGTAAAAGGATGATAATTGAGATGAAGAATATTTCCCTTTTTTAAATAGGGCATATGCATTTTTATTGCAGTTTTTATTCGGAGCTCCTAATGGAAAGGTATAAGACAATTTTAAAACTACTTTTTAAGCAGAAAATTTAATCTATTTAATACAAATCCTATATCTTTTTGTGGGGTACAAGCTAATCAAGCTTGAAAAGTTAAATGTAAATAAATGTGAAGTTTGGTAGCTAAAAATTATTGTACTTGACTGTTATTTTTATACCACATGCTTTTCCATAAATAATTTTTTTTTCTGCTTCGGGTTATTTTTATTATCTTACTTTTCAATGTCTTTTTAAAAGCTTTAAATTTATGCACTCTTGTCTTTTTATATACTGGAAGAGAAATCAGTTTCTGTCAAATTCATAAAAGCTAATCAGTATTACTTCAAATATCATGTCTATAATTCTTATCAATCTCAATGCCTGAAGTCTCCTCTTATCCACCTATGTCTCAGCCAGCTTGCTGGTTTTGTGTATTTTATTTTCTTTTATGCTGAAGTAATGTAATCTTATTTCCTGTTTTGGATCTGAGCTGGACTGATTGTTGTGTGAAATTGTATGCTGTTTCCTGTGTCACTTGGTGGTACTTTATTTTTTATTTGTAAAGAACGTCTATTGCTGTTTTATTCCAGTCTCCACTACCTCAGGTGTCCTATAGAGTCTCTTCTACCAAAGTTCACTTTTTCAATATATATATAGATATAAATATATATTCTTTTTTTGTGACTATTTTGTTTTTTGATTTCTCTTCAAAGATTTCCAGGGCTTAAGGGCTAACTTAAATTAGCACCTTTTTCGTGCAAATAAACTCCTGAAATATCTGGGTTAAGAAAAATACAAATTGGCCTAAACTGTATCCTGTAAGTTAAAATATATCAGTATATTTTAATTATTCAAATGTTTACCCCATTCAAAGCATTTCACAGCTTAAATTTGAACTTAATTTGGTGTTGTCTTTATAGTAAATAAACAGAAAATTGGGAAAAGCATTTCTTGTTCCTCTGGTCATTTTGTACATGTAAAAATGTGCTTCGTCTATCAATACAAACCACCATCCACTTTAATACTCAACTCTGATTCCTTTCTTCTGGACCTGTTCTGTCATGTAAAGAATAAACATGTCAATGAACCTGGAAATTTGATTACTTTTTTAAAAACAAAATGCACTCAAGACTTAGTCCTTAGTTAGGGTGACAGAGTTTCCATCATATTGGGGGAAACCCTACACTGCTGTAAGTTCAACACTCGTCAGTATATGAAGTGTCAGTTGGCAGACCTGATATGTCAGTTTTGTATTACTGGGGAATAAAATGATATACCAAAAATATATATGAAAACAAACAGACTTTCTATATGTGCTGTATATCAATTATAAAGTTTGACTTGCCTGGAATGGGTTTTTCATAAATTGTCAGACCCCAGGAATACTGTCAGCTAATGGGATCCAATATTCTTCAAATTTACATAAAATGCAGTAAAGCAAGAGTGACATGATTTGATAAAATGTCACCTGTTTGGTTTCAAAGAGAAGGAAAATACACAAGGGTGCTATAAGCCAACTGTGTTTACTCAGACTCATTTATATATATATATATATACACATACAGACAAAACATTGTCCCTGCGAATGTTTGCTGTACAGGTTCAACTACATAACACGTCATAAAATGTAACATGTCAAGATACAGCTCTGGAAAAAATTAAGAGACCACACCTAATTTTTCTTAAATCAGCATCTCTACATGTATAGCAGCCATGCCATTCCAGTGTCTGTTAAATTCCAACATAGGCACACCTCATTTTACTAAATGAGGTACTGATTAGGTGATTACCTGAACCAAATTTAATTTAATGAGGAAAAGTATAAAAACCACTGCTGTGGTCATCACTATCCTCTTGCAATAGGACCAGCTGGATGGCAAAAACAGTGCAAGTAGCACCTCATAGGTAATTTGAATAAAAAATAACTATTCAGCATGACAAAATAGTTGAAAAGAAAAGCTTTGAGTGAGGAAAAGAAGGGTTCAATTCTGGCTTTACTGGCAGAGGGATACAATGAGCGTTAGGTTGCTTCCATCCTGAAAATTTCAAAGACGGCGGTTCATAAGAACAAGGTCAAGCAACAGACATTGGGGACAACAAAGCTACAGACTGGCGGAGGGCGAAAACGACTGTCCACTGACCAAGATGACCAAGATGACCGTCAACTCATTTGAATGTCACACAACAACTGGAGGATGACATCAACTGACCTACAAAAAGAATGGAAAACAGCATCTGGGGTGAAGTGCACGGTGAGGACGGTTCGAAACAGGCTCCTAGGAGCAGGGCTGAAGTCGTGCAAAGCTAGAAACAACCCCTTCATCAATGAGAAGCAAAGAAGAGCCAGGCTGAAGTTTGCAAAAGACCATAAGGATTGAACTGTAGAGGAATTTGAGTAAAGTCATCTTCTCTGATGAGTCAAATTTTCAGCTTTGCCAACACCTGGTTGTCTAATGGTTAGGCAGAGACCTGGAGAGGCCTACAAGCCACAGTGTCTCGCACCCACTGTTAAATTTGGTGAAGAATTGGTGATGATCTGGGGATGCTTCAGCTAGGCTGGAATTGGGCAGATTTGTCTTTGTGAAGGACACATGAATCAAGCCAAGTACAAGGTTATCCTGGAAGAACACCTGCTTCCTTCTGCTCTGACAATGTTCCCCAACTCTGAGAATTGTTTTTTTCCAGCAGGACAATGCTCCATGCCACACAGCCAGGTCAATCAAGGTGTGGATGGAGGACCACCAGATCAAGACCCTGTCATGGCCAGCCCAATCTCCAGACCTGAACCC
>JACXGI010014731.1:0-11413 GCA_016801175.1 Esox masquinongy | reverse complement strand
ATTGTAAAGGTACTCTGACTGTATGCAAGTGGCTATTCTCTTCCCGGGCGTTATGAATATTTGACCTTGATGTTGTCAGTGGCTTGAGATGAATGAATGCAATAGAAGGAAGACATTTTCCCATCTTCAGAGAAGATTGAACTGACGTTTTGTTTATATACTGCTCTTTGTGGACAGATGTCACTGTGGAGTTTTCTAGTAAACACTTCCTATTGCACTCAGAGCGAAAACAGAGTCCAAGGTGTTTCCATGACGGCAATCACTCGACCAGGTCTGCTTTAGACACTACAACACCACCCGAGCAGAGAGCAGAGAAGGACACAATGCATTTCAACTGCATATTCTGAAGAGTGTGGAACAGCTGGATGTCTCTTAGCGGTTCTGCTATGTCCTTCATCTGGTTAAGTAGTAAAAAAGAAAGTTTTGTAAGTGCCAACATATTTCACACCTACTGGTGCTGGTGAACTGACGCTGAACTGAGAATTACTGTTTCTGCAGAGCACCCTCTTTACAGTGACACACGACAAAAGGCAGTTCACTAATTATTCCTCGGGCCAAATGCCTGGCCAGCTTGTCTGTTGCCGCAGACTGGAGACAAAATGAGCCGAGTGTCCGCTCTGCAACAGATTGGTCTGTTAAACACCAGGGACACGGCACATACCTGTCTGGATGCCTACCTGGGTCTGTGTGTGTGTGTGTGTGTGTGTGTGTGTGTATGTGTGTGCTAGCACTGTAATGTTGTTTGAGGGGCTTGATCAGTGAAAAGATGAGAAGAGGAATCAACTGCCCAGATCCTGATGTTAAATGAGGTGCTGACACTCTTTGAGGAGAAACAAATGTGTATTACTGGAGCCGGAGTTAGATGACTTGGCTGTGGGATCAGGTCAGACGATCGATCAGCTGCTCTATGAGGATGGATGGGAGTGAAAGAAGTTACTATAGATTGGGGACTCAGATTATTAAACCCTGCTTTTGAGATTGTGTGTGTGTGTGTGTGTGTGTGTGTGTGCTTGACAGTCTCCATCAGAATCCTGAGTGTTGCCGCCTGCCTGTCAAAGCAATGTGCTGGCAAGCTGTGTTTGATGACAAACCCCTCCTGAGATACACACCAGATGGTGGATAATTAATTATATTGTAGCTGACAACTTGGTCCACAATGTTGCATAAAACGCCTGTGGACTGTCTATTGTTGATTTATTTGAAACATTCACTTTAATAATTTTACTGGAATATTGTTGAATATTGTTATACATATAGATGTGAAACTGTAATCACAGCCAATAGGCCTACCCTAAAAAATATGTGCAACCCTTACAGTTTAGCAGGAGAAATTACTCCAGTCTAAAACTTGATTAATGCAAAGTATTATATAATCCTAGACCTATTCGAAAATAATAAGCGAAACCGTTCTCTTTTCCCGCTCCTGTCCCCACTCACGTCTCCCACTCTTTTCTCCACTCATCCGCTGTTCTCTCCCTCTCCTCTCTTCTGTCTATCTCCCCCTCCTTTCTATCAGTGCGTCGCGACCAGTAATGTGAGTCGGTATCCATGGGAAGCCGCACGAGGCGCACAGCCAAGTTCCCGCCCCCCTCTCCCCTGAATGCGACGCAGCTGCTTTTCAGAACCCAACCGCTCGAGCCCATTCATGCTTCGAGAGCGAACAAAAAAGTGGCTATTTATTAGAATACTTGTTTTGTATTATTCCGCCCCACACAAAAGACGCTTCATTATGTAATAAGCAACCCCCTTTCGATGGGACAAACAATAACTTGAAATTGTATTTTAGCTTGTATAATAAATGTCAATTCTTCTTGTCTCTTCTCTCAGTGTTGAGTGGTGGGTTTGGGCACCGGGCACGGATGGCACACACAGAAAGTGGTTTGAGTTTAGTTGGGATGGCGTTCTTACAAGACGCTTTGGTTAGTTTAGGACAACGTTAGGAGGAGCATGGGGAAGGAATCGCATCCTACTTCACTGGCAACGATAGAGACGATCAGGGAGACGTGCGTAAGTTTGCTTAACCTCAGCTATTTTACGCGCGAGGCGGTTGATTAGTCTGTCTTTTCCTCGACGTCTTTATTTTCCAGTGGCTGCTGCAAGAGTAGCTTTTAGATATGAACTAAAACATTTGAAATATTTTGTGTTTAAAAACAGGTTGTATCTGTGGGCGTTTTTATAATGCCTTGCGGTGTAATTAAATATATTACAAATGTGGGTTCGTCAATTCATATTCATCGGTCATTAAATGTAGATTATGTAGGGTAGCCTAATCCTTGACGGTGTGTAGGTCAACTGAAGGCAAATACAAGTCCCGAGTCTTTGGTGAGCATTGGAATGAGTGTGTACCCCAATAGTAAAAGCATAGTTAATAATAATATATTACAATATCGAGCGAAATTATTAATATTAGGCTATTTAAGTTATTGTAGTCATTGGATGTCGCCTGGACCAAATCATAGAGATGAGATTTTCGGAATTAACACTTCGGTTTCCCCCTAAATGTATTTTACACTTCTCAACTGTTATCTCATAATCGAAGCAAAGTAAAACCTGTAGCATTGTTATGTATCTTTATCGGCGTATTTTCCAGGGCACCGAATATCCTTGTGGCTACGACGGGTTACTGTGCGCGCTGTCAACAGGCGGTGGAGAAACGGGGGGGGGGGTCAACAGGCGGTGGAGAAACCGGGACGGGCGGGCGAGGCAGAGGAGGGTATAGAGAAATTGATCAACCGATGAAGACCCTCGCCTGATCTCTGTCGCTGAAACAGGTGTTTTCACATGATAGCCGGGTCGGTTAGTTGACTGGTACAAATCTAAGTTTTACGGCCGTGTCTCTGTGCTGGTATAGGTATTGTCTTTAACAAGGCTGTCAAGACACCGATTACTGAAGACCAGTCTTCTCGATAAACTACCTCAGACACTTATGAAGGTTATTGGCCGCTGTACACTTTAATGTCAGTCCAGGGAACATAGTTTACATTAATTATTCTAACTTGTTAAAAATGTATTCTAAATACACATATTAGGCTACGAATAGTTATTCCCGTATATAGGCTTGTGACAGACTACATATTTATCCTAAAATAACATAGCACAGTAATCGAATTGCACATTTGTATGCAGGCTGATTCAAATGCTGCATATAATATCACACCAGAATCACGTTTATAAAAACAGTTTGGCACAAGCAATGGTTTACAACCAGTGGTTCTTGAAGAATACATGTAAAATAACATAAAAATGCTTGTTCTTTGATTTGTTCTTGTATATTAGACATACATTTCAGAGTATTCATTTAAATACTCTAAGCAACTATACACACATTTTGATAATGCACATACTAACAGTAAGCCTTGTATTTATTACTATTACTAATAAGATGTATTAATTTAAACTGCAAGATGTTTTACCATATATATTCAGAATGAATACATAACTTTAAACTAAACAATGCATTCCTGGACTTTTGCAAAAAAAAAAAATTGAAACCTACATTTCAAATCTCTTGATGTGAAATGTTTTGTTAATACTGTATTTGCATAATCTAAGTAGAATTAATATAATATCTCAGTCAGCCATAAAATTCCAAGTTTCAAAGGAGTGGTTTTGATCAGGGACCCATTTTGGCTTGACAGCGCCTTTTTTACAACAAGTGGCCAAAAATCTCGTAATGCATCTTTAATGCCTATCCTTAAACCTGACTCTAAACTTAACTCTATAATTCTAACCATAGACATGACCGTAAATGCCAACTTTAATAACTGACTCCAACATTTCTATAGCCTACATTCATTTTATAGATTTCAATTCACCCAAAGGACAAACGCTGAATACTGACCTGAGCTTTCAGATCACATGAACACACAAAACACACCTGTCAGAAGGCAACAAAGCTAAATGCTACCTCTCCCAAGTTCAAGAGAGTCCTTACATGCATGACCAGTTCGCATAGAATGGCAGCGGGGAAACGGATTTGAGTGGCACAAAATAAACGTTAAGACTTACAAGTTACCTGACCTGAAACTGGATATTTTCTGAATTTATATTGAATAATTACTATGAAATTATAGAAACAAATTAGGTCCCAAAGAAATGTTCATGTTTCCCACGAATCTAAAAAAATAAATTCAATCATATCCCTATGATTAGGAGGGTACTTCAAAACCTGCATGCTCCGGATTAGGCGTATTTCCCGTAAATCTCCATACCTAATAGTGCCAAGGCGAGAAAATAACAATAATAATGCGGATTGGAAGGAAAGCGCGGGACCTTGATCTGTGGACTGGGCAACCGAACAGATCGCGTACTTCGATGGGAAATAAAAATTAAGCACATGATATTGCAGCAGTGATAGGTTGGACTAACTACATTTTGGGTAAAGGTGGTAGTTCAGTCTAAATTCAATGCCCGTTGTCAGTATGGTACTATAAAACCACTCCCTAATCAAAATTAAATGTGAAGCGAGAAAGAAAGACTGGGCTATTGTTCTAACGTAGTTGAGGGGCAGGATATCTGCTGTGACCCTTGCTACCGCTCGTCAACCTGCAGCAGCGCGTGTGGAGCGTTTCGCAGAGTGCGCATGCACAAAGAAGCTGGGGGAATTCTAAAAGCGCAGGCGAGTGATCCAGAATGACAGGGAAAGTAAATATGGCCCACGAGGGTCGGAGTGGCTTTGCAAAGGCTAATCCCCTCACTGGCGCTATTTCCACTTTAGGTTCAGGCTGTGCGAGTCGTGTTTGATTTCTGAAACGATAGGCATTTTGAAATTATGCTAACTAGAATAAAATGATTAGCCCATCATTGTAATATTGAATAGTTATGAGAATAATGGCACATAATATATCTTATTATCATTCCAACAACATAATAATAATTCCGTGTATGGCCTTGATGGAATACGGTTATGCAAAATAATTAATCCGAAATTATCCAAATGAGGACTAGGCCTACATCAAATATAATTGTTAATCGGTCTACCAAGAAATGTACGTTGATTTTATTAATAATTATACATGCCATCAGTCATTATCCACTTTGAAGATTGAAAACCATTTGATTCAATATAACAAAATGCTCTATATAGAGAATCTATTATGATAGTTATTATTAGTCACCAATATACTGCTCGTTCGTCGAGTAATCGTTGTCTGTCACTTGAAAGGATAGTTCATCTGTAAACATGCTCTTCAAAAACAGGGTATGTTCACTCACCTGTGAGTAAATATATAGGCTACTGTATTTAAACTATACATTTGCATATTTTGTCTTCATTGTGGGCTGTTTGAGTGTATCGTAAAACCAACATCTCTAAAGAGGATTGTTTATTCTGTATTTTATGCTGTCAAGGCTCCCACTAAAACTACGAATAGGCCTAGTTTCAAATAGTCCAACTGAAATAATTATTAAAACGTCACGTTACTTCATGGCTTTTTGTGTTAACACGGTATAAAGATTCGTTTATAAACAGACTAAACCTCACAAACATATTGTCGACTGTGTATTTTTATTATTCGTAGAAACTATGTATACATCGAAATTATTACAATGGGCATATTATATTTTGATTTTACAAGCTTTAACGCAAACCTATTATCATGACGCCTCACTTTTGACACTACAGTGGGCCTAATTTAGCCTAATGGCAACAGTTGTGATGTGAAGTCAAACGGGGATTCTTATTATTGTGTAACATGGTATTAGTCCGCACTCTCGCTGGTTGAGTAACCTATGGTGGGTGTATTCAATAAAAAAATATTTGAGCCAAAAGACAGGGTCGCAATATACACGGTCGCAAATACATCATTGACCGTTGTGAAGTCGCGTAACCCTATTATGAAACGCAGAAGGATAGCTAGAGCTACCGGAATGATCCCGCTACGGTATAGAAGGATATGTCAGCCAAATTAAAACCAACAAACTCCGATACGATTATTAAATCGTTAGCTTCGCGGCGGGGAAGAGACGCGCAGTTTTGCTTTTCAATTAGCAGCTGATTGGGCCTTTTACAAGAGGTCAGCTGTGAAATTTGAATAATACGTGCGCGCTATCGTGAGCGGGTTAAAGACCTGACAACACAACCCTGAGACATTTCCAATTTATTGGATTTTTGTGTGCATAGACTTAGTCATACAATTTTTACCCTACGTTTTTTTTTTTTTTTTTACAATAGTCAGTGTGTCATTTGCACATAAAAAAATAATGATTTCTAATGATCTATCACCATGCTCATAAATTGGTTCGTATCATTATTCTTTTCAGTGCACATATCTGTTTACAGAAAAGCTTTAGCCATTTCACGTTCCGATGTAAAGGGTATGGTATGTCCTTACTATAACCGTTCCATTCTGCTCCCCTCCAGCAGACGGCGATGTTAGTCTAGAATCTCAAATCTGTACCCAGTAACTCAGTTTTGGTTTGCTGCTTAACCGCTGATAAGTGAAATAACTTCCCTCGGCCCATAACACAGCTTGTGCACGACATCTGACAAAGCTACACTTTTTTGCAAAGTTAGGTTTGTTTGTACGTGTGTGTATCATCTTCTAAGTGTCTATCGTCTGACTAAACATGTTATAGCCAATATATGTATATATATACAGTACTGTGCAAAAGTCTTAGGCGCCTGAAAGTCGAACTAAGGTCATTTATTTAGGTAGTGTTTCAATCGAATATATATAATGTATATGTATGTATTTGTATATATATAATAATACATTAATATAATATACATATATTATTATTATTTACAAATAAACACTATCCAAATAATTTACTTTCGTTAGACTTTCAGGTGCCTAAGACTTTTGAACAGTACTGTGTATATACATATTTTTATTATTATTATTATTATTATGCAAAACCTTCTTATTTACATTAAAATTAAAATAACACAAGTAGCCAAATAAGTGTGAAAGTGTATCTACATTTGAGCATGCATAGGCCTATAAATTGTAATGGTTATACAGCTGAATAACTTTTACGCTTGTCTGGAATGTGGCAAACGGCATCAGATGTTATGCCCCCAAATTTTAACCCACCATGTCACTTCGGGGGTGACCCTCCTCTCACCCCACTGCTAGTGTGTTCCTCATTCACCAGCTCTTCGTCACCTGACCGAGCGCCATGCAAATCGCTCTGTTTCTAGAACGCGATTGGCCGCTCATGGCTCATTTAATGCTGTCAAGGCGCACCAGACGGCTGCGGCTTTAACAAACTTCTCAACTCCGACAGAGAAAGTGGCTCTATTGCGCATTCTGTCAGCGTCGATGTGAACCAACAACCGGAGAAGAGATAAAGCACGCACACGGAGAACATTTCAGCAACTCCCTCATTCTTGGATTATGAATTAAGTTTGCATTTCACTCTTTTTTGGGCGTAGGATTGTTTCCGCGTGTGCACCTGCTCTGCCGGACTCGGGTGCCGACTGAACCAGACTTTTTTTCTTTGTTGGTTGAAAGTTTGAAAACCAGGTGAATGTATAGCATGATGATGGAGACGGACCTCCATTCCCCTGGACCCCAAACGAACACAAATTCGGGTCAAACGGGGCCGAACAATGGGTCCAAAGCGAATCAGGACCGGGTGAAGCGTCCGATGAACGCGTTCATGGTGTGGTCCCGTGGACAACGCAGAAAGATGGCTCAGGAGAACCCCAAAATGCACAACTCTGAGATCAGCAAGCGGCTGGGCGCCGAATGGAAAGTGATGTCCGAGGCAGAAAAGAGACCTTTTATCGATGAGGCAAAGCGGTTACGAGCTATGCACATGAAGGAGCACCCGGATTACAAGTACCGACCGAGACGAAAGACCAAGACGCTGATGAAAAAGGACAAATACTCTCTGGCCGGTGGCCTACTCTCTGGGGGCAGCGGCGGCGCAGGAATGGGTCTTGGGGCCGGGATGGGTTCATCCGGTGTTGGCCAGCGGTTAGAGAGCCCGGGGGGGCATGGAGGCTCATCAAGCTCTGGCTACGCGCACATGAACGGCTGGGCGAACGGTGCGTACTCTGGGCAGGTTGCTGCAGCCGCTGCGGCCGCGGCGATGATGCAGGAGGCGCAACTAGCTTATAGCCAGCACCCAGGCAGTGGGCACCACCACCACTCACACCACCACCACCCGCACAACCCCCAGCCCATGCACCGCTACGACATGACGGCGCTCCAGTACAGCCCCATCTCGAACTCTCAGGGCTATATGAGCGCCTCCCCGTCCGGCTACGGCGGGATCACCTATACACAGCACCAGAGCTCTGGCGTCTCCTCCTCGGCTGCCATGGGCACGCTAGGGTCGCTGGTGAAGTCAGAGCCGAGCGTAAGCCCTCCCGTTAGCACTCACTCCAGGGGCCCTTGCCCCGGAGACTTGAGAGAGATGATAAGCATGTATTTACCGACTGTAGAGCCCGGGGACCCGTCGCTGCAAAGTAGACTCCACGCGCTGCCGCAGCATTACCAGAGTGCGACGGCTGGGGTAAACGGAACGGTTCCGTTAACACATATATAGGTTACTTTTAAGACAATGGAATCTGCAGACACACTACAAAAACACATAACCAAATATTTACCTCTTTTTAAAATGATCACTGAACTACCTGCATTTTGTACAGAATGTTTATGGTGTTCTTGTAAATGAAAGGTAAATTAACCTAACCATTTCGCTTTTTTTGAGTATACATTCTCTTACGCACAGGACTTGAGTTAAAATATTGGTTGTTGTTTAATAATTTTGTCATTTTATTAACCCCACGTTTGGTTGAGGGTAATGCCAAATTAATCAACACATTTGGTTAACTACAATCGTTTTATTTTGGGTTCGCTGTAAGTTTCTGGCAAATACGGTAACATGGTTTTCTAAATCATGAAGTGAAAGTGGTTTTAAAGATTGATATTTTCCACATTTGATAATCCCCAAGCGCTTGTAAACATGTCCGTTGACACTGTCTATTCATCAGAATGATTTCTTTTTATTGTAATAATTATTGTAAATTGTGAATAATTTGATTATTTTAAAAGACTGAGGCCCAACTATAATGTATAATTTACGAAATGCATTTATGCTAGTTAGAGGTCCTGATATTGCGCTGAATTACAATTTAAATAAATTTCACACATATGTTGCTCTGGTTCTACAAAAAGTTTGATTATTGTTCACTTTCGTCAGTTGGAATTTGGATTTTATTTCATTTGAAGACCACGAAAATGATCAACAACGGAGTCTGTCTCGAATCAGACGCAAATCTACCGAATCCGTTAGTGCAAATGGTTTTGTAAAAGGGAAAGTGTTCCCGTAACAATAAATACATTGTTAAAATGCGTACCAATTTGTAATATAATCAAAGCATAGCAGCTTTTTTGGACTTCGGATTGGGAGTAACAGGTCCCATGGTACAGGCAAACTATTTTGATAATTTATCTTAATGGGTTCATAATAATTTATGTAAATTAAATACAAGTTTTTACACTAGAACAGATCCAGATATTCTAAAGAAAAACACTGTATTTACAGTAGTACTTCATGAGCGTCTCGTGCGCTATGCATGTCTAATGAGGAGTTATGTTGTTTTTGTTCTTGATTCTTTTCTTTAGCAATTAGCTTTAAAGTATGTACATTTTCATCCTATGATCATATGAGTGATATAGGCTACACGCGGTTTGGTTTATCTTGGCTATTGTCACCATGTAGGTTATTGGTTACACAAGGCCTACAGCAGTTTATACATTTGATTTATGCTAACATATGTTTTTTTCTATCTATTTATATTTTTTGTTAATAAATTAACTTAATAATGATTTTCATTTATTGCATAATGTACGAAATTATAATTACATAATTATTATGGTGATAATAATCATTGTAAAACAAGAGTTTATCTTAGACGTATTCATCTATTTATTATTGAACAGTTTTCTTGTAGTGAATTAATCTAACCTCACATTTCCTTTTTTTCACCGACTGTTTCCCACTTTTGAATACTTTCACTAGATTATGAGTAGATAATCCCGATAAGTAGCCTACGAGATTAAGTCTTTTTAATGGTCCATTTGGAAGAATAGCGGAAACTTTGCTGTTTCCTTGTTATGTGTGCAGAGGTCAAAGTTCAGGTTGTTGTCTTGATCCCGAAACAAAGCCTGTCTCCCTGAATAGGAAGCAGTATGGATACAAAGAAACCACATTAGTCAGTGGTTTTCCCACTCTGCACCTCTCTGACATAGGCCTAGGGTAAATATGTAGCAAGGTTGTAACGCTGGATCAGGGCTGATCCGGTACGACTTGGGACGGTTTCCCGCTATATTGGGAATCCAGCGGGGAATGAGTCACTTGCATGTGTTTAATGATCAATACTCATTTCATTGATTATTTAATTTTCTCCCAAGACTTGCTGAATATCTTCTGCACATTCAGGGAAAGATTAAGGATTTCGGTCAAATTCAAGGGAAGTTCGTTCAAGTTGTATTCTTTCTTTTAGCTATGTTTGTAATGTATTACCGACGTCAACGTTTCTTTAATAGGCCAAAGATGGTATTGTTACGGCCCGCGTTAGATTTAACATATTTCTTTATTTTTACCTTTAAAGCTTCTGAGACATTGGTTAGTGTTGGTTCGATCTAATATCGCTGTCCTCTGTGCCACGATAAATGGAGACTAATAATGTATGAAATCACAGTGGAGATGGAGAGTTGAAGATTTGAAATGTGTTGTAGACGGCGATACATTTGAGTTCTCTTTGTTTGCTCGCTGAAAATCAAGGTCATCTAGAACCTAAGAAAAAACAATAGGTGACCGGGTCACTATTCGTTTCATCTGAGCAATTGTTTATAACTTACTATTAAACATGTAATAGACATATGGTGTAAAACAGTCAATACGAACATAAAAACACGCATACTTATTGACCGTGAATTCCTCTGGAAGCAGACTTACATGCACGATGTTCTAATCTCCTGTTCAAAAAACTTCTTTGACAGTAAAATCATTGCTGGGTTAGATGGTTTTGATCAAGGCACGCGGACAGTAGATGCTCCCGGCCGCGTAGTCAGCAACAAGTGACCTGGTGAGCTTCTCTTATGGGATCTGATTCTACAAACTTTGACTTACCCTTTCCCTCTCCAGCCCTTGATGTGGGCATACGGAGTAAGCCGGGGCTAGAGTAGAGCAGAGGCCCATGTCTCAAGTTAGCCCGTTTCCTCTAAGAGGTATCAATGAGATGACACTATAATCTTTCAGACCCACTCTCTGCCTTAGAGTCCCTAAAGTCAATGTATTCGATGAATTGACAAATGGCGAGAGTTAGTATTTTCTGAGGTGGCTAAAGCGGACTGTGTTCACTAGCACTTACAATCTCTTTCCGACAATTATGGTGGTGTTCAATCAAGATCTGGATCCAAATGAAGTGTGTGTATGTGTATGTGTGTGTGTG
>JACXGI010014730.1:8248-18643 GCA_016801175.1 Esox masquinongy | reverse complement strand
ACCTTAACAAAATAGGTATTCCTATCTAAATGGAGTTTCCTTAAGTTAGTACACCTCTACATTTACCTTAACAAAATAGGTATTCCTATCTAAATGGAGTTTCCTTAAGTTAGTACACCTCTACATTTACCTTAACAAAATAGGTATTCCTATCTAAATGGAGTTTCCTTAAGTTAGTACACCTCTACATTTACCTTAATAAAATAGGTATTCCTATCTGAATGGAGAGCATGTGGTTGAAGCAGTAATGTAAAGAAGAGTGGGCAAAAATTCCTCCCAGCCGATGGAAAAGACAAAAAGACAGTTATGAGAAATGGCTTCATGAAGTAAGTTCCGCCAAAGGGGCAATATCAGCTATTGAAACTAGTAGTATACTTATTTTTACGTACTATGAAATGACATTTTTCTTGATTTTTTATGAATAAATGATTGCGAGGTATCATTTTTCAGTGTCATTTGTTGGTTTGCCTTCATAGTGTTGAAGTGAAGATAACATACTCATATGTCTATGTAAAAATAAATATAACTTTCTAGGGTGCGTGCTTCCTTTTACACATGACTGTATACGCTGCAACGTGGGTTTAAATCCAGCCCACTGCTTTCTCAATAAAAACTCCCCTCTCTTTTCTCACTTTCCTGTTAAACAAAGCATACAAATGCATGAAAAGTATTAAAAAAAACTAAGTTTGCGTTTCTGTTCAATAAAATAACATTTTCTTAGAGAATATATTGATATTTCAATATATGGCAGCCTCTCAAACACACACATACACGCACACATTTACCACCTTCTCCGATCCTTCTTTGTAAATACTTCTGTTTGGCTTCCTCTGTCACTGCTTTTCTTCTCCCAGGTAGGAGATGCCCACGGCTGTGTTTCAGTCAGCTGTGGCCCAGCTCAGCATCTCAGCAAGCCTCTCAGCAAGGCTTTCATAACGGACCCCTGGAATATCCTGGAACAGAGGTGGAGTACACACACACACGCGTTACGCAATACATGTATTTTCATATCTTCCCATTCTCCAGTTGTTTGGGCCAAGCATGTTCTGTGTGTCGTATAGGATGGGGAAGATGAGGACAAGCTCCTCAGTGAAGTGACAGGTGAGGAGATATCCCCTGCCTTGGCTTCCTAGCTTGAGGTCAAATAATGGTAATTCTGAATGGAAGCACAGTGAGTCTAGCACACAGAAGACTGTACAGGTTGAAATACATATGGTAATACCATGTCCAGGCCCATAGGCTGACTGCATTTGGTAGAATATTCATTATCGAATATTATTCTTTGTTTCCTGAGATGACTGTTATCTCAAAGTCAGATGCAGTTGGCTTTAGATGTTCCTTTCAGATATTTTGTGTGTGTGTGTGTGTGTGTGTGGCTGTGTATGTATGTGTGTGTGTGTGTGTGTGTGTGTGTGCGCGCGCACGCGCGCAGGTTAAGGGACAAAATATTTTTGAATGGGAATGATGCTGGACTAGTAAAATCTAAAATTGTTTGTGCCTGTGAGTGTTGAGCATGCTCTAGTATGTGTGTTCCATATTCATATTGTGTGTTGGCAGTCTCTGATGAAGAAGTGGAGATTATCTATTTAATTTCTTCTGGGGAAGATCTCAGTCACTGACAGAAGTCAGATATCAGAATTACAACTCTTTACTCCACCTAGTGGAGAACATTAGTTAGGGAATCTCATCCCTCCTTATCTCCTGTAGGTCAGGGGCTTTTATGAGGCCATCAAGACCAGGTTGATTGGGACTCAGCCAATAATGACTGAACAATTTGGGAAAGGAGCTTGTTTTAGCAGTTCAGTTTCGAAGCCAGAAACCTTGTGAGTTGGGAAGTGGTTCATTCTAGGTGGCTGTGGAGAAACAGTCCTTTTTAACTTCAGTCAGATGGAACTTAGGTCATTTCACAAACCTTCTACGTGAATGATCTGTTCAATTATTCCCTCAATCACACTGTCCTCCATTCTTTTATCTATCACCTAGAATAACACTGCAATGTTCCATGCATGCACCCTAAAGGGCAAACCTCCTTCCTCTTCTTCCACTTCTCTATTCTTTGCATCTACACAATTCTTTTAAAAGCTTCCATCTCAGGAGGAGCAGAAGTCAAGGTTTTCATTCATTTCAAATCCCATTCATGACAGCATATGGATTGTTTCCATCTTGGTGTGATGCAGATTTTACATCATTCTATAGAAATGTATGCCTTATATTTAGGAACAACAGGTTTTGATAGATGTAGAAATTTTGCAAAACTGTTAAGTTATCATTTTTGCCATTTTCCATTTTGCCATTCAGGCTCTACTACCTTGTGATGGACATGTAGCTGTGGAGAGGAGGTCTTGTTTTCCATCACTACCTCCATTCCTCTACCCTCCCATCTGTCAGTCCCTCGGGAATCTGGGTCCGGGAGTCTGATCCCTCACATGATGGAAACACATCCTGCTACTTCCCAGACTCCTCCACAGGAGGGATGGACGTCCAGGTAAGAGGAGGCGAAAGGGAGGAGAAAAACAAAAGGAGAGACAAGAGAGCATTGTATGTTAGAATGGATGTCTATGACTGTGTGTTTGCATGTGCCATGGGCGATGTGTGTGTGTGTGTGTGTGTGAATCTGGGCGTCTGTGTCTTTGTATCGGTGTTTGTCTAGGCGCATGTGTCTATGTGTTTGTCTGTATCTGTGCCCTCTCTCCAGGGGCCGTCCCACAGCTCTGAATTCCTCCTACAGACTCAAGGTGGTTTCCCCTGCTGTCTTCCCTCTCTCCCCGTCTCAGATGGTGCCTTCTCTCTGGGTGAAAAGGTCAGCCTCCCAGGACCCATCTGAGCTCGGGCCCCGAGGCACCTACAGTCCCAGAGTCCCAATCCCCAGCAGCCCCTCAGGTCCCCTGCTGTCCCATGGGGAATACCAAGGACCCCCAGGCCCTCGGGCTGTGGAGCAGCAGTTTAGCGCAGGGGAGCTATCCCAGAAGGGGGAAATGTGTCTGGGAATACAACTAAAGCCATGCTTCAGTGAAAATTGAGACAGCCCTTGATAGCGCCTTCTGTTAGTGCTGCTTTGCATGTGCGCAATCTCGAGTCTGCATACAAACGCATACCTTCGCCTGACATAAGCGACATGGAAGTGTAACCATTTTACGCCAACGTTTGTTTTTCTTCAATCATCATGACATTTGCAATATTTAACTAATTTCAATTCCAATTTTGGACAACAAAAAATCAACCGTTCCTGATCAGGGAAAGGAACCAATCATGAAGACACGTCTTGCACATTGAAACTTCCCTGTAGTCCTGCTAGCATCACCCCAGGGGCCCTGGCGTTCATCAGCTACCCCCCCGGGGGCCCTCACCTGTGGTGTTAACTAGGGTAGTCTCACCACACAGCGTCTCTGCAGGAACCATATGTCACGGACGGAGGCAAGCTAGGACGCGCATGGGTGTAAAAGCAACTGACACTGGGATCAACAAGACGTCCCAAACGGTCTTCAGATTCTAATGCGGAGCCGCGTTGATATGTTTCGTTGAGGGAAGTCGTGATCATCGGCAAAACCAACTCAGCACTTTCGGTCAATCTGTGCAGCAACCCCATACGGGAAAAGACCCTCGTGGGGTTAGGTTTAGCTATTCATTGGTTGAAGGCTAAGATCTGGGAAAGACTTGAAAAAAATTAGGTTGTGAGGTACCTGCACTGGGAAGGGGCTGCCTTAGCTCCAACCAAAGTTGTGCCCGGTACTGGCATAAAACGTGCCGGGCAGAGTCTGCATTTTCCACCCATCCGCCCATCTGCCATCCCCATCTACAACGTGCCAGCAAGCCTTGAGCAGACTTGACTGTCATGGTGTCCACCATTTCTCCTAATGACTGGTTTTCTGTGCATACAGTATCTCACAGAAGTGAGTACACCCCTCACATTTTTGTAAATATTTGATTATAACTTTTCATGTGACAACACTGAAAAAATGACACTTTGCTACAATGTAAAGTAGTGAGTGTACAGCTTGTATAACAGTGTAAATTTGCTGTCCCCTCAAAATAACACAACACACAGCCATTAATGTCTAAACCGCTGGCAACAAAAGTGAGTACACCCCTAAGTGAAAATGTACAAATTGGACCCAAAGTGTCAATATTTTGTGTGGCCACCATTATTTTCCAGCACTGCCTTAACCCTCTTGGGCATGGAGTTCACCAGAGCTTCGCAGGTTACCACTGGAGTCCTCTTCCACTCCTCCATGACGACATCACAGAGCTGGTGGATGTTAGAGACCTTGCGCCCCTACACCTTCTGTTTGAGGATGCCCCACAGATGCTCAATAGGGTTTAGGTCTGGGGTATACCCTCAGCTTCTTTAGCAAGGCAGTGGTCGTCTTGGAGGTATGTTTGGGGTCGTTATCATGTTGGAATCCTGCCCTGCGGCCCAGTCTCCGAAGGGAGGGGATCATGCTCTGCTTCAGTATGTCACAGTACATGTTGGCATTCATGGTTCCCTCAATTAACTGTAGCTCCCCAGTGCCGGGAGCACTCATGCAGCCCCAGACCATGACACTCCCACCACCATGCTTGACTGTAGGCAAGACACACTTGTCTTTGTTCTCCTCACCTGGTTGCCGCCACACACGCTTGACACCATCTGAACCAAATAAGTTTATCTTGGTCTCATCAGACCACAGGAAATGGTTCCAGTAATCCATGTCCTTAGTCTGCTTGTCTTCAGCAAACTGTTTGCGGGCTTTCTTGTGCATCATCTTTAGAAGAGGCTTCCTTCTGGGACGACAGCCATGCAGACAGATGTGATGCAGTGTGCGGCGTATGGTCTGAGCACTGACAGGCTGACCCCCCACCCCTTCAACCTCTGCAGCAATGCTGGCAGCACTCATACGTCTATTTCCCAAAGACAACCTCTGGATATGACGCTGAGCATGTGCACTCAACTTCTTTGGTCGACCATGGCGAGGCCTTTTCTGAGTGGAACTTGTCCTGTTAAACCGCTGTATGGTCTTGGCCACTGTGCTGCAGCTCAGTTTCAGGGTCTTGGCAATCTTCTTATAGCCTAGGCCATCTTTATGTAGAGCAACAATTCTTTTTTTCAGATCCTCAGAGAGTTCTTTGCCATGAGGTGCCATGTTGAACTTCCAGTGACAATTATGAGGGAGTGTGAGAGCGATAACACCAAATTTAACACACCTGCTCCCCATTCACACCTGAGACCTTGTAACATTAATGAGTCACATGACACCAGAGAGGAAAAATGGCTAATTGGACCCAATTTGGACATTTTCACTTAGGGGTGTACTCACTTTTGTTGCCAGCGGTTTAGTCATGAATGGCTGTCTGTTGAGTTATTTTGAGGGGACAGCAAATTTATACTGTTATACAAGCTGTACACTCACTACTTTACATTGTAGCAAAGTGTCATTTCTTCAGTGTTGTCACATGAAAAGATATAATCAAATATTTGCAAAAATGTGAGGGGTGTACTCACTTCTGTGAGATACTGTATATAGATGTATAGTGTGACAGTGTACGGTCTGATGCGTATATTACTTTATTTTCTAGACATTCAGGCCTTATGGTTGGGAACAGCACATTTTGCTTGAATGTTTATGAAATGCTGTATGTAATTATTTTTGCCATTCCGTCTCCTTGCAGAGGAATGTTGGGCTGGACGGTGCCATAGAACATCACGGACCAGGCCTAGAGTGGACAGTCACACATGGTACCAATCAAAAGTTTGGACACACATTTATACAAATGGGTATGTGTCCAAACTTTTGACCGGTGCCATCAATGTACCAGACACTGAGTGGACTGTACCAGACTGAGACAGACCTAGAGTGGTTAGTGCCATAGAGATAGCAGACTTAGATAGGTCAATGACATAGAGTGGACCTAGAGTGGACATTACCATAGCGATAGCGGACCTAGAGTGGACATTACCATAGAGATAGTGGACCTAGAGTGGACATTACCATAGAGATAGTGGACCTAGATTGGACAGTCACATAGAGATAGCGGACCTAGAGTGCACAGTCACATAGATATATCGGACCTAGAGTGCACAGTCACATAGGGATAGCGGACCTAGAGTGGACAATCACATAGAGATAGCGGACCTAGAGTGGACAGTCACATAGAGATAGCGGACCTAGAGTGCACAGTTACATAGAGATAGTGGACCTAGAGTGGATAGTCACATAGATATATCGGACCTAGAGTGGACAGTCACATAGATATATCGGACCTAGAGTGGACAGTCACATAGAGATAGCGGACATAGAGTGCACAGTCACATAGAGATAGCGGACCTAGAGTGGACAGTCACATAGATAAATCGGACCTAGAGTGGACAGTCACATAGATATATCGGACCTAGAGTGGACAGTCACATAGAGATTGCGGACCTAGAGTGCACAGTCACATAGAGATAGCGGACCTAGAGTGGACAGTCACATGGATATATCGGACCTAGAGTGGACAGTCAAATAGAGATAGTGGACCTAGAGACTCATGACAGACATGGCTGAGTCTCAGTCTAGTCCAGGAACACGTGATGTATCACGTTGGACCACTGAAGACTCATCGAGGACAGTGTGGTCAAAAGGTCCGTATGAACTCTTCAACGCCAAGGCCCGCTCCACTCATCCATCCACAGTCCTTCCAGCTGCGCGGAGATTAACTAGATCAATGGAAGTCTGGTTGAGGTCCACGTCTGGGTGGTGTGACCGCTAATGAGAACGATGATGAAGCAGGACGTGTGGAGGATGGACACAGCTTCCTCCCGGCGTCCCTGGGTAGGCCGTGCAGTCAGCCTGCCTCCTGTTAGGGGGTGAAGTGGACTGAGTGAAGCGTTCGACTACTCTGCCTTCTGATCTCCCCACACACACACACAGACACCCCTGCTGAGAGACACCAAAGGGAGACGCTGCTTAATCAAAGTGCTGTGGGATTAAAAGAGCACGTCACAGGGATGTGCGCTAACATGCACCGATTGGACAGAGAGGCCCGCCCAGATCACACAAGACCTGGCTCCTAATGATTGGCCTGCGGCCCAGACAGACATCGGGTGACCTTTTAATCTTACAGGTTTAGTTTGGCGTGTATCGATGTCCAACTCAGGGTGAGCCGTGGGGAGTTTTTCTGAGTGTGCGCGCGGTTCGGGAGCATGCACGTGAGTGTGTGTGTTTTTGTCTGTAGCATTTGCCTGAATGGTCAGTCTTAAAGGGTAATTGGACTTAAACCCGTTACCTATCCTCCGCATACGCGAGTGCCTGCGTGTTTTCATTAGCTGTCTATATGTGGCATCACTAACCCACACAGAGCCTTGATGTCTTATTAGCCTGCATGCTGGGGCCTTCACACACACCATCGTAAAACGCCACACACATCGCGGCAGAGACATTCATATGCACCCAACTGCCTCTCTGCTTCTGGGGATCTATCATTCACACTGTTCCTCTAGTGCAGGGGTGTTGAATTCTTACCCTACGAGGTCCGAAGCCTGCTGTTTGCTGTTCTTCCTCATCACTAATTGCACCCACCTGGTGTCCCAGGTCTAAATAAGTCCAAGATTGGGAAGTTGCAATGAAAAATGTGGAACTGGCTTTGAGGTCCAGATTTGAATACCACTGCTCTACACAAATTATTGTGTTTTGGGCTGCTTTACCTCAGAAGGCGTTTTTAAAGGGAAGGTGCTGGTCTTATCCAAAGGGTAACATCAGTTCTAGCTCTTCATTTTGCCATCCAGCAGCCATAGGACAATTTGGCCCATGATTCTCACTGATAGGTAGACAATGCTCTCATGTGGCAGGAGGGTGTAACAGCAAACTATTCTTTTTGCCGGACCCGGACCGCGTAAGCGGAGCCGGCCAAGAAGACTGAATGTCTCTTACTGAGTGAGTGAGTGAGTGACTGACTGACTGGTTATCCCTTGTTAAGTAGCGTAGAGAAGCGGACCTGCAAACAATAATTCTCGCGTTCGAATCTTGTTAGAGTCAAAACCAATTATGTGTTAGGGTTTGTGCCGGATAGACAAAAACGTTGCTGGCTACAACCTTCACTAGCTACGTTTTAGTAAGCCTAATATAAAACTGTTTACGGTTATATTGCGACTATTTCTGGTGGATTTTCAAAGTACGTATCCGTGCATGCTTTTTGAGGTAATATAGGCTTTATCAAAACCCCTTGGGCAGTAAAAGAGGAAGGGTTTCCACGATTCTCTTGTGTTTTCACTTGACAAAAAAGTAAGTTATCGTCACCTATATTGATTGTTATTGTATCAATGTCAATCAGGAATGATAGAAAAACGTTGTGGTGCCATAAAATGAAATAGCTTTGACAGTGTAAAGTTCATCTTCAGTCTCGCTAGCAATTGCTCAGTTCTTATGACTGTTCCAATTAGTAAATTATTAGATACTAGTAAGCCTATTACTGGCTAATAAGCTGTTAAAACGGCCAATGGCAAAAGCCACACAGTTCATAGATGCTATTTGTGAAGGAGGTAAGCTTAATATGAAACGTTAGTCAGTTTAACACAATGCTTAATGGTGTGTAGCGATTGGGTAAATGTCACTGCCTTTCACGTGGGAGACCTGTGTTTGAATACAGTGAGGGTAACAACAATTATGACTTTTAATTGCGAGCCGGCTGTCACTAGGCTTGCCTGGTTTTAATTGGTCCCTTTGGCGCTATAATCAATAGTATCTTGAGATTTTTTCAAAACTCTTAGTACACAACTTCAAACTGATCACATTTGTAACCCATTAAATCTTGCATTAAAAATAATTTTGGTTTGTTAACATCTTTCACCACAAGATGAAGGATTCAACCACTTTTGCTCTTCTGACTTGATGTCTATCCTGCTCCATTTTGAAAGACATTGCCAGTGTTCACATGGTTTATATGGTTATTTGGTTACCAGTTGTGGTTACTACTATGGATGGCAACCATGTTCTTTATTTGACATTGTACTGAACAAAGGCAATGCAGTGGTATTGTGTGGCTCACTCTACCAACACCAAGGTTGTGGGTTTGAATCCCACTAAGGTCACATACAAATCTGTAGCCTCAGGGTGATGTTTCTGTACTTTTCAATTTGCACATAGTAGGCAAAACAATGTAAAAGACATACAGTATATTCACCAAGTAGTTGAGTGATAATCAATTAGGAACAATGAGCAAAGTGATAGTAAAAGGATTTTTTCAAAAGTTATGCATGTACTTTGTATGAACATTATGTATTTCAATTTGAAATGTCATTCTAGATGACACGCTGGTGTTTGATCTTCTTTGTTGTAATGTCAGATGTGTTTAGAGTCAATGTCCAATGTGCTAAGAGTTTTGAAAGAGCTTTTTTGATCATCTTTTATGTTTTTTGTACTAAGAGTAGTGAAATATTACCAATACTTGTGTCAATAGTACCAACGCGCCTAAAAACCTGTAAGTATGTGTTAGGAATGCTTTGGATCAACTGCAGTTTATTTCTTCTCCAGATTCTTCTTCTTCTTCTCCAGCATTTCCATCACTTTGACAAAGATTCAACTCTGTCTCATCTGCCCATAAAACTCTACCATCTGTTCTAAATAACTGTATCGGCAGATCTCTATATTTTTTTTGTAAAATTCTAATCTGGCCTTTCTGTTTTTGGTGCTCAGAGGTTTGCATTTTGCAGTGTAGCCCTTGTAATTCTGCTGCAGATGTCTTTCACGCCAGCATTTTCAAGGTTGTTGGTGACACTTATTTTAGGGTTGTTTTCCACAGCCCTGGTCATTTTCCTGCCGTCAACTGTTGTTGTTTCCTCGGCCAAACAGGTCCCTGACGATTATTGTCCTTTTAAGGACATTCCAAACTGTTGATTTGGCTATGCCCTGGTTCTAATTGAGTTCCTTTTCTCTTTTAGCATCCAAACAACTTTCTTTTCTTCTATAGACAGCTCCCTAGTCTTCATGTTGGATTATGCCTATTGACAACCTTTGCAGACTCCAAAGGCAAAAGCGAAGGATAGAGCTGAGGCTACACATTCACAAATGCAACAGGAAACACCTGAGAAACTTTACTGTCCCAATACTCATGGAGAGGCCTGTCTATGTATAGAAAGAAATGCCTTTATGTCTTAAGCTGATATTTAATAAATACGTGTTCAATGAAAAATAATAGCCAATATGACATCCAATGTTTAAGCTGTTAGTCTTGTCAAGGAAACACTTTCTAGTCAGTTTGGACCCCTATGGTGACTTTTACATGTAATAGCCTAGACAAATTCAGATCTTTTTGAAGCCTGCCCCAGAGACTATGGGTTGATGTAGCAACGTGCCTGTTTGTGTGTGTGGCACTCCCCTTCCTCCACCCTCCCGGCCTCTCAATCCTCCTGATCTCTCAACCCTCCCGGCCTCTCAATCCTCC
>JACXGI010014729.1:0-11411 GCA_016801175.1 Esox masquinongy | reverse complement strand
TCAACATATTGAAGGCATACTGATGGTAGGGCTGTCAGTGTTCTGACCACACACACAGGGGTCCTTCATAAAGCCTATTTCAGCTCTCGTGAATCCCACTTTGATACTGCCTTTCTAGTTCCTCTCCTGCATGGAGCCTTGCTCTTGTACAGATTAACATTAATTTCTTTTCACATGTTGGTTCGTTATTTCCAGTCCCACTGCGAATAGTGCAGATGCACTGTGAACGTGTAAATCAGGACGCGTTCGTGCATGCGTGCGTGCCTGCATGTGTGTTATTTGTTCCGCCAGCCGGTCGTGTTTATCTAACTGACATTCTCTGTGGCCACCAGGTGCTGCACTGTACAGGCCACATTCGTCTGTGCTGCAGCGAAGAGGACTCGTCGCCCCCTGCAGGCAGCTTCATGACGGTGTTGTGTGAGCCCATCCCGCACCCCTCCAGTGTGGAGTTCCCTTTGGACCGCAGCACCTTCCTGACCCGGCACAGCATGGACCTGCACTTCACCCACTGTGAGGGCAGGTGAGCCTGATTAAACACACAGTTATACAGCCCAATAATGAACACTACTCCAATACGAACACGTAGTCACAGAAACACACAGTTATACAGCCGAACAATGAACACTACTCCAATACGAACACATAGTCACAGAAACACAGTTATACAGCTGAACAATGAACACTACTCCAATACAAACACGTAGTCACAGAAACACACAGTTATACAGCCGAACAATGAACACTACTCCAATACGAACACAGTCACAGAAACACACAAATGCAGATTGCCATCCCCTTATGGCGTCAACCTTGATAACCATTGCTCAAAGAATTAAAATAACAAATTTACTCCAACAGGTTAAGAGTGTCATTACACTACTATGTAGTTATATCTAGATCAACATCATTTTGGGCCAGATTTGCATTGGCAATGCATTGTTTTCTAGTTCATATGGGTAAAAATGTTAATTGTTGCATGCCCCCTTCCCAAGGTAACGTGGTACACTTTCCTGTCAGATTCTCCCAAGCGGCTGCTGAGGTCTAAAGACGATATCTTGCTCAGTGTGTATTGAGAGTGGAATGTATGAAGTCTGGTCCAGCTCCATGTATAAACAGAATCGGATTCTTAAGTTGTTGGGAAGCAACTAAAAACATCTCACATTGGCAGAGAAAAAATTCTACTAACACCATCAACAGAATTTAGTCAACAGCGAGCGCCAAGTTAGTTAACAGATATCAGTGAGTTTATACACCTTCCAGGTCAATGGTCTGGCCAAAGCGCTGCCCACTAATGTGTTTCTCATTGATAGAGTCAATTGAAAATTTTATTTACATTTTATATTAATATTATTCAAAGTATGCAAACCTATTTTAGTTCAGTAACGACGGTCTAAGATAACATTCTATTCATGTCTGTTCTTTTACTTTGTTGCCAGGGTGACCGAGCTAGTGGGATACAAACCTGACGATCTAATTGGAAAATCTGTCTTTGAATTCTATCATGCCCTGGACTCGGATCATGTGACCAAGAGCCTGCACACCCGTGAGTATCTGTCTATATGTCCGTGCGTGCTACCAGGACAGAATGGGGTACCAGTTATCCATTCCTTATGCGCACGCAGCTGTCTGTGCGCACGCAGCTGTGATGGGAGACTGACATTACAGCTACTCTACTTCCAGACTCAGCTTGAAAACAGTGTGTAACATCATCATTGCTTAAATAGCCTTTCAGGAGTGTTACAGTGAAGTGGTCAACTTGGTGTGTCATGTGCACTCTGTCTGATCCTTTGTCTGATCTGTCTGTGCACGTTTTATCCTCCCCACGGTCCCCGTCCCTCCAGTTCTGTCCAAAGGCCAGGTGTGTACCAGCCACTATCGCTTCCTGGTTAAGAGTGGGGGCTTCGTGTGGGCAGAGACCCAGGCTACAGTCATCTATAACAAGACCTCCCAACCAGAAGCTGTGGTCTGCCTGAACTTTATCCTCAGGTAAAGACCAACCTCCTCTCCACGGTTGGTCATCTTATTTGGAGGCATGTGTTATACATCTACCCATACACTCTTACATCTACTATAGGCAGTTCTTGACTGGAAAAAAAATATTTAAAAAAATTACAACCATCACAGGTAAGTCAATTGAGAACCAATTGTCATTTTCAGTGACAACCTGGCCATACGCATTTAATTACAAAACGACGCGCAGAACCACATACATCATGTATAAAATTTTATTGGGTGTCTGTATGTAATTCTGTAACAGGGTCCATCTGTATGTAACAATGTAACTGTCTGTAACTCTGTAACTGTATGTATGTAACTCTGTAACTGTCTATCTGTATGTAACAATGTAACTGTCTATCTGTATGTAACAATGTAACTGTCTGTAACTGTATGTCTGTAACTCTGTAACTGTGCGTCAGTGCGGTGGAGCAGGCAGACATGGTGTTCTCCATAGAGCAGACTGACAGAGGGCTGAAGAGTGAGCCTGTCTCAGAGGCCTCGGAGGAGACCGTGTGTGACAGCGACCAGAGCTGCAGTAAAGATCCTCCTGTCGAGCAGAACCAGAACCCAGAGGACCTGCTCCATCGGGCCCCTGACCCAGGGGACACCATCATACCCCTCCCAGGTGATCTTCACTGTAGTCCCATCTACGCCACCATCTTCAATGTGTTTCCCGGCCGCCTAGCAAAACACTGAGCCGGTTACATCTTAACGTGTATTTTTGCAGACTTTGTGGAGCTGTCGTTCTACCAACCTTCAAGTCCCGGCGCTGTCCCAGATTTCCCTCAGGAGCTTTGCACGCCTGAGCTGTGGGCGCTCCTTTCACCCATATTTGACCACCTCAGCTCATCTTCATCATCCCCATCATCATCATCATCATCCTCCTCATCACCATCATCACCACAACCAGCACTAGCACTGGTAAGAACTCTGATTGCTAGTCAAATGTCTCCTACATGGACCCCATGTGTTTCCACTGATGCCCGCTGTCTCTCTGTCCTCGTCAGAGTCCTGTTGAGGAGCTGCCTACGGAGGATGAGGTGGAGAAGCTGTTTGTCATCCGTCCGGATGACAGCGCGCAGAAGAAATGCCGAATGGAGGTACGTAACGTAATGCAGCTAAACAACAGATCACGTACATCATCGCAACGCGCTGACCTGGCCACACCCTATACAACAGGAATGGATGTCTGGTGCTTTCCCGTGTTCAATGCACTGAACTGTATTGAGCGGTAACAGAGTGGTGGCTCTCACTGACATCTGTCTCCTGGGCTGGCTGTTAGGACATGGAGGGGATGGATCTGGACATGCTGGCTCCCTATATCTCCATGGACGATGATTTCCAGCTTAGCTTTCAGCTCCCTGAGAACACTGACGAAGCCTCGCCAGAGACCCTGACAACGACCAGGAAACGGTACGGATCTGATGCATTCTACAAACCCTCTGCGGTCTGGGATACACCAATGAGACCGTGTTTCATGCTAGTGGTGTTGGGTGTTTTGGCGTGACGGTGTGCTTTGACGTTACCACTCATCACTTTACCTTCCACAGGACTCATGATCAGGATGAAGACACACCTTCCCAGTTGATTATTCAGGATAAGAGACAGAGACACTTGGCGCCCCCACTTGAGCAGAAGCTACTTCTGAGCCACACACTGCTGGTGAGGGGGGGGGGGTCTAGGGTCAGGGACAGTTAATGAATGGGTCAGGATTTTTTTCTTTTGAATGCACAACACTTTATTGTTAATTTGGCCAAGAGCCTGCACCTCTGAGTGTCAGAGAGGACTGGCTGTTTGTTCAGACGTCACCAGTGACGTTGTGTTTGTTTCAGGAGTCCCTGGAGGATGCCGACTGCCCAGAGCTTGGGCTAGAGCCACACCACCATAGGCGGAGTCTGCTGCTGACTGACAGGGACCCGGTCCTTGCAGGAGCCCAGGGGTTATGTGACACAGCAGGTACACGCCGTGGCGTTTGTGCTACGTACTGCGTTTTGGACAAATAGCCAGGCTTCATGTCTGGTGTTGCCGTAATATTTTATATTGTACCTTCCAAAGGAATTTGGCTCATGTCCACAGAGACACGTGACCAATCACGTCAGTCCTTCTGTCTTACTTCCCTGTCTTGTTCTCCCTCAGCCATGATGAGGGACCTCTTCCTGTCCCGCCCACCAGACCCACTGGCCTCTTCTCTGACTTAAGGAAGCAGTGATCCATCTTTGTCAGCTGGAGAGTGCTGGGGGTACTGGAGTATCAACAGGATTGTGACACTCCCCAATCAGATGCACACATTCTCTCTGCTGACACCTCCAATTCAGATGTCCTCAAACTTGCCGGCACTGTCCGCAACAACAGCTTGCTGTGATTTTCTATGATGATGCCAGAGATTAAGAAGCATTTCATTCTTGTTCTTCTTTCTGAGACCCCTCATTCATGGTTGAGCAATGTGTTCGTGTGGATACTTGTAGACTTTATTCTAAACACTACCCTAAGCTCAGTGATGCTTCCGAGTTCAGAAAAGATTTATGAAAATACATGCACAAATCAAGCCCAAGACATACGTCCAGTAGGTTTGACAAAGTGGAGGTGTTTTAGGACACAGCGATGAAAAGCCCTTCAGTTGGTAAACTGTTAATCAGGACTCTTTGACCTGCCGTGGCTAGATTTATTGTATGACTTTATTACTGAAACGCACATAAGTTATAAGATATTCCAATATTACCTCAGAGCTATTGTTAGTGGCATCAATGGGAAATTACTAAAAAAGGATCAAATTATTGACTAACACAAGCCATTGCTTTGGAACAGTTGATTTACCTCAACAGAGAATATGTATGTCACACTCTGACTCTCAAACAAGGGCTCTTTGACTGCCATCTTCCAACTAAATGGACAAATAATTTCAGTGGCGTCTTTTTACCTTGTCTTTTTATATACTTTACTTAAACAAAGTTTTATATAAATGTTTTTACGCTCATTTGTAGACTACAGTTGAATAAGTTGCAATGTTGTTTTTTGCTTTTATGTAAGCTATTTCAAGTTGGCGCAATCAACCTGTTTCATTCAGTCTGTAATATTGTGTTTTTCGGAATATTCCTGCCATTTTGCTAATTCAGCAGATAACTTTACCTTTGTATGCCTTTTGTGCATTCATTTCACAGACGCAGTAGAAATGTATATTTAACATTATCAATTATTCCTCTTTTTTGTGTTTTCATTGTTTCAGAATAGGAAAAATACAGATATTCTGAGTATTGCTTAGAAGAACACATGCCTTTAGTTGTTTTAGTGTGAGGTTATTGCATTTGCAAAAATAAAATCATCCTAAGGGCCTGGTTTTTCAAATAGAATTAATGGAACTGAAGTTCCCATGATTTGTACGTTCTACACATACAATTTCTATGCATGTAATCCAATCCAAATAACCTTTGAAAAACAGAGCCCCTGGGGGCTTTTGACATTAGATTTATCTATCTAGATTCATCTAAATTAATGAAGAAATACTGTTTTTACACTCTGCATGATGAAATAAGAAATGTCGCCTAGTCAGCCGCACACCATTCTCACGAGTCCTGAGATCTCCGGGGTGCCATTTGAGCTTAATGTGTTTTTTTTTTGTTTTTTTTTTGGGGGGGGGGTGGTTATGTTGTTGGTCTTCATCACATAAGAATATAAAGTAGTATTATGTAGTCCTACCACCATTAGTAGCAAATTAGTTTACATAACACATACTTACAGATATGTGCACATTGTATCATGTAACTTTCATTATTTTTCAACTACTGTTCGTCTGTACTGTTTTGCCTTGTATGTACTATTGACAGAATAAACGGATTTAGACAAAAAATTGTCTTTTTAAAAGCTCTACTGCTAACATCTTGAGGTGTTTATTGTAGACTCGTGTTACTACAGTTCAGGTTGCTTCCTAGTTTCAGACTGGAGCTTGTTACATAATGTTAAATAATGCTTCTTTGTTCCTCAAACCCTCCCCATTTTAGCTGGAGGGGAAGCTGATCCCTGAAACCATGAAATAAAATCTCACATCAGATGCTTGATACCAGTTATATTATGTGCATATGTCCACAAGATATGAGTGCATTTTGCATGGTGTTTTATTTAGGTCACAGTTTATGCAAGGGCAAGATTATGCAGCACAGCTCCAGACTTGCTCTGTGACTCATATAACAGGACAGACTGCAGGTTTGTTCTGAACTCTGCACATCGTGAGGATAGCATCACATTTAGAGTCTCGCAGTGCCAGATAATGTGTATTAAACCAATCCTAGTGTGTGTAATGAAAATAACATGTGCAGTGTGCAACTTCACAATTATTCAAACGCCTGTGCCACTGTAACTACTTCATAGCTACCAAGTTACTGTCACTGCAGTGTAGGGAGGGCGAGGTGCTGTGAGCCGTGGTTTATTTCAGGAGACCCATGCTGATGTTCACTAAAACCTGCTGAACTACATTTCATCACAGATCACTTAATGTATATAGGGCAACAACCATGATGTACCAACTTGGTTTTGTCAATGGCTCTTCCCGTTCATGGTAACCACAACTCCAGTCACGGCTAAACTCACCATCACTTGACGTGGTTACTGTAAGTAGTCTGTATTTTAGTTCTGCATTACTAATAAGCGGATGTTGTGTTGTAATGTTGTATATTTGGACAATTGAAGGTTGGAGTGAGCATACTCATCTCTCCTCACAGTGTCCCCGACACCGTGCTTCTAAGCTGTGTAACACTACAGAAGAATAATTTAGAATATCAGATCGTGTGATAGATCTTTAGCTTCAGCTGATTCATCTGAAGTTCCAACAAATAACTATTTGAAATGGAACAACATGAGTTATTAGTAGTGCTGTAAAATGATAAAAATAATGAATTGAGATTAATCGTATAATCTCCTGTAGTCTATCGCGATTAAACGTAATTTTAGAATGTATTCAAAGTTTTGCCCTTAATACACACTTTTCTGTTTAAAAAGCAGTGCATTAGGTTAAAAACATACTGTGTTGTATTGCAAACTATGGATAGTGCTTGACTTGGAATTAAATAAATGCAAGTTGCCACAGCCCTTAGTTTAGTTAAATACATTCAATGTCTGCCCAGAACTTACCACAATAACTGGCTGCATCTAAATGTAGCCCCTGTAAAACTAAATAGAAGATTGTTGGTCCATGATCCCATAGTTCTACCATCTCAAATTGTTCTCTTGATTAACACACCAAGGACAATAACTGCCTTGTTAGGCAACTGTATAAAACACATACCAGCCCCTCTTATCTGAAGAGCTGCAGGGTGTGCAGGCATTTAACCCACTGAATCACACCTTGCATTGCCTAAAACTATTAATTTCCTACTTGTAACATACATTATACTTAATACTTGTAAATTTTCTGCACTCCTCTATTTACCTTCATTGCACATTTAGAATTGTCATTTGTACTGTATTTGCCTTCATTGCACATCTACACATTCCACTTGTAACATACACTTTAATTAATACTTGTACATTTCCTGCCGTCTTCTATTTGCACTTCTGGTTAGATGCTAATTACATTTCGTTGTACTGTACTTGTTCAATGACAAAGTTGAATCTAATCTAAGATTGCCATGGTATTGTCCTTTGATGTTTAGGCTGTAATGTGGTTAGAATGGGGTTCAGGTGTACGCCTGTAAACATTAGATTTTATAAAGATGGTTAGCCATAACCAAATACTTGTGTCGCCATTAAATGAGTCCCAAATTCAACCAAATGCATAAGGTAGGCTACTTGAATAGGCAATGGGCTTTAGGTAGTCATGGTGGGCAAGAGATGGTATCTATAAACATTAAATCAGAGGACATCTGTAATTTATGCCGAGCACATATGTTGTTTGTTAATTCCACTATTGGAATATGTTTTGGTGGAAACATTCATGCTTAGCCAAGATTAGCAAAACATTAAATTATGACAATTTACCATTCTACAAGCTAAGTGTTAGCAGTTGTATTCACACAGGGGAGACACCGCTAGCATTCTCGTTTGATGGGTTTTTGGAGTGAGACTAGAGTGCGGGACGCGAGGAGATTCCAGTTTCCTCACATCCTTTGTACTGACGGATGTATAGCCTACTAACTATTTTTTAAGATGTTGTTTATGGAACTAGTGCCGAGTAAACACTATTCACCACATGAATGCCTACTTCTCCAATGATATATTAAAAAAAAAAAATGGAAGTGAGGTTAGGCCAGAGGTGTCAAACCGGTTCCACGGAGGGCCGAGTGTCTGCAGGTTTTCGCTCTCACCTTGTACTTGATTGATTAATTAGGTCACTAATTGGTTAGTTTCTACCCTCACCTGGTTGTTTAGGTCTGAAATGGGAACCAATTTAAAGGAAAAACCAAAAACCTGCAGACACTCGGCCCTCCGTGGAACCAGTTTGACACCCCTGAGTTAGGGTCTCACGTAAAGTTAACCGCCAAAAAGTTACCGGTAAACAATAAGCGCATGCTAGGAGAGCAATCCTGACAGCTACCGTTAACGTCACGATCTAACTATGGATAACTCTGAGGCTCAAAAATTAATAATGCGTTAACGGCGACAAAACAATTAACGGCATTAAGTTTTTTTAAATTAATCGTACGCGTTAACTCGTTAACTTTGACAGCCCTAGTTATTAGTCTATTTTGTTATATGTTTAATCAACAAAAACAGTGCCTTGCAAAAGTAGATTCAGACCTCACACCAACTCAACTGAATTAAAAGACTGAACTTTCAGTTCAGTCTTTTCAGTTCGATATTTTATTTCCTGAAACCCAAAATCAGTTATTGTTGGTTTTATGTTATTGCAATTCAACCCCTGTACTGTGGAATGTCCCAGTTTACCATGGCTGAAAGATACTGCTCAATCAATGACAATGGTCTTGCCTGTGGCCAACACTTGTGAACCATTAAAGTTGCAGTCAAATTTTCAGGAAAATCACATTGAGCTATTTTTGGTCAAACCCAGTGAAATTTGTGGTGCAAACCTAACACTGCACATGCCTCTACACACACCATCCCTACAGTGAGATATGGTGGTAGTGTAATTGGTCCTACTCGGACTTGGGTTCTCAGGATGGGGGTCAGGCGCTCTAGCAAGGAGGCTAAAACCCATGGGCTCTAGCGTCTGTCGCTAGAGCGCCTCTTAAGACGTCGGGGAGTGAGGTTTTTACTCATTGCACAGCATGCACTGGCCTCCGTTACAGTAGCATCATGCAGTTGGGATGCTTCTCATCGGAGGGACTGGGCATCTTGTTTAAAATTGAAAGGCAAATGGAAAAATGCAGGGAAATTCTGCAAGAGAAAATGCTTCACTCCGATAAAAAAGGAATCGTGGGCGGAAATTCTCCGTTCAGCAGGACAAGGTGAATGTCCTATAATGACCAAGACAAAGTCCTGATCTCAATCCCATGGAGACTCTGTGGCTCTGTTTGAAAATTATGATCCACAAATCTGGGAAAAATGGGCCAAAATCATTTCCACACGGTGAGCAAAGCTGGTACAGACTTACCCCAAGACTTAAAGCTGTTATTGCGTCAAAAGGTGACTCTACCAAATAGGAATGTGTCAGGGTTGAATACTAATGCAAGCAACAGTTTCTTCATTTTTTCTTAGAAATATTTCCTAACATAAAATCGATGTCTGTTTAAGATAAATGATTTGGAGTTTCAGAATATAAAATATCCAACAGACTTTTTAAAATAAAATATAATTCCGAACGACATTCAGTAATATTAGAGAATTGGAAATGAGTCTGAATACTTGCAAGGCACTGTATATACAGTATACGTAAAACACCATTTTAGTAGATGCCTTTGTCCAAAGCGATTTACTGTATATTCATGCCAGTATATGTTTGACTACTAGTGGTCCCGGGAACGGACATGCTGACATTTGCAAACCTCTTGCTCTACCAAGTGAGCTCCAGAGAAATGCAAACTGGTTCCATAAACCATACTGAACCCTTTTCCATACATATAGGGAACTACGTTTGACTAGGGCACATAGGGCCTTGATCAAAACATTCAAAATGTTTCATGTGTATGTCATTTTGCAGGTGCTCTTATCCAGAGTGACTAAAAGTTAGTGGATTAATTTACGTGTGACAACCTAATCGTCCATAAGGAATAGGATGCCATGAAGGCCTGGACGGCTTCAGATCAACAACAATGTTTTCCTTTTACTAATTTGTCCCAGTAAGTGACATTAACAATGAAAGATTTTAGTAACAGTTAGAAACTATTTTGACTTTTAATATACAGTATATATTTTTGTGCAATGTACAAAGTTTATTTTTTAATGTTACAAAAAATCTATTTAAAAAAATAAAATAGAAAACATTCAATAAAGTAAAGGCTGGGGGTTTCTGCTGATGTAGACACCCCTGTACTCTGTTGAACCATTCAAAGCCGATACAGGAGAGGTTGAAGGTGGGAATAGGACTGTGAATAACAGAGGGTTGGGGTACACTTGGCCTTGGGGATGGGTTCAAGTGCCTGTCTGGCAGGTGTAGTAAGCAGAACTCCTCCATTTGGTCAGTCAGGTAACACTCCAAAAACAGCCAGTTAAAACTGGACTCTGCTGTAGCCAGAGCTCAAGTTTAGATATGTTTTCAGTGCAGTCCCAACACAGACTGTACTCCTAAACTGGCCAGCACCTGGTTTGTCTGCATCAGCTGTCCAGTCACCAACAGGCTTCCATGTCAACGCTACAACACTGCCATCAATGCAAATCATAAATCAACAAGAGGAAAGGAGGGCAACCCCAAGCTCCATTTCCCCCCTACCTAGAATGGGTTTATCCACAGTATACAGTCAATGAGTCACAACAGAGGTGCATGTCTCTGGAATGAAAAATTACATCACCTCAACAAACGAGGCCCTGACCCCATCACTGATGGGATATAAAAGGATATACAGTGCCTTGCGAAAGTATTCGGCCCCCTTGAACTTTTCGACCTTTTGCCACATTTCAGGCTTCAAACATAAAGATATAAAACTGTAATTTTTTGTGAAGAATCAACAACAAGTGGGACACAATCATGAAGTGGAACGAAATTTATTGGAT
Source organism: Esox masquinongy (assembly GCA_016801175.1). Taxonomy (NCBI): domain Eukaryota; kingdom Metazoa; phylum Chordata; class Actinopteri; order Esociformes; family Esocidae; genus Esox; species Esox masquinongy. The sequence continues at coordinate 317 of JACXGI010014729.1, read as the reverse complement.
ATTTCAAACTTTTTTAACAAATGTTTCTTTCCACAGATTCCCGATTGGATTCAGGTCTGGACTTTGACTTGGCCATTCTAACACCTGGATATGTTTATTTGTGAACCATTCCATTGTTGATTTTGCTTTATGTTTTGGATCATTGTCTTGTTGGAAGACAAATCTCCGTCCCAGTCTCAGGTCTTTTGCAGACTCCATCAGGTTTTCTTCCAGAATGGTCCTGTATTTGGCTCCATCCATCTTCCCATCAATTTTAACCATCTTCCCTGTCCCTGCTGAAGAAAAGCAGGCCCAAACCATGATGCTGCCACCACCAT
>JACXGI010014728.1:0-18558 GCA_016801175.1 Esox masquinongy | reverse complement strand
ATATATATATATATATATATATATATATATATATATATATATATATATATATATATATATATATATATATATATATATATAGATCACATCCACCATCATTATGTAAATAATAATACTTGTACAAAAATGTTTATTTTCAGGACCCTTTATACCCTGCTGATTGCACTATTGTCTCATCAGTCTTACTATGTTTTTGTTTTGGTTTTTTTATCTGTATTTATGTGTACTGTATATTGCAGTTGGTGACTCTTGTTGAGTGTCCTTTGTTTAAGTTTTTTATGAGTAAGCACATCATGAGCCTGTATAATCCAGAGTCAAATTCCTCGTATGTGTACACATACCTGGCGAATAAAGCTGATTCTGATTCTGGTTTTAAACATAATGGAGATGACAATAATATTTTAGCATACAAATAGTTTTATTCACCCTTTCATCATATAACATTAATGCTGGGCTCCAGCAGCATTCAAACAAAGGCATGCAAACAGGGGGCAGGACATTGCCACATAGGAATTTCTTTCTCTTTCACTTGTAGTGTATGTGACATAGTAAATGTGAAAATATATTCAGAAGGAAACACTTAGGGGTCATCTTCGTTTAAAGGGAAAGCTAACATACGTTCAGGGTGCCGTTGCCCTGGAGCAAGGTGACGCGGTCGATGCCGGTGCTGTTCACACCGTCACTCAGGTTGGCATGGAGCTGCCAGTAGGTGGCGCTGAAGTCAGATAAGCAGTTGGATGAGACTCTGATCTGCCCGCATCGGGGAGGGGTGAAATCTGTCACCTGGACAACAGGTGAGAGAGAAGGAAAGTTTAGTTAGACAACTGATGTAGCTGGTGGAAACCTGTTGCTCACAACCACCAAGTCATTTAGAACAGAGTCTTTACCTTGCTGACGACAGAGAGACGGAGAACTGCCTAGTTTAAGTCGAGGCTCCAGCGGACTCGACCGTGACGGTCAAGGTGACGTCTGTTCCTGACGGGGTGATGGTGGGCGCGGTTAGGGTGACCGTACCATTGGCTGCACTGACCCCGTCCACAGAGGTGAGGCTGACACGAGGAAGCGAAGCCAGGGTCGTTAACGACTCGGATGGTGAAGGATCCTCCGGATCCATTCTCCAATGCCACTGTAAAGGGGATGGAGATGTTCCTACAGTGGTAGAGAGGAGAATAGAGAGAACTGTGACTGGATGTAAACACTGCATTATCACTTCATAACCAGGTGTATCAGGACAGCATTCAGAACACTTGGAGTCACATTAACCAATTCCACCTGGTATTAAAATGATCTCTGCAGCATCGTGTCTGCATGGCTTGGCATGACTGTAAATTTTGATTTGAATATCTGTGAAAGTGATCTGTGCCATCTGCGAGCAATTTAATATGGGCTACATTGTAACTAGTGTTGCTTCTTCACAGGTGACTGGCAAGAAACCAATACATAATACAAATTTCACTGTGAGAAATGTACATTCTTCAGGTTGAGCACTATCTTCACACATTTTCATTGTTTTCTAAAGTTCTGGTCCATGTTTTCTGTGTTCTTCGTTTGTCATGTCCTTGTATGGACTTTCCTGTTCTCAGTTCAGTTAATCAGTTTATTCCTTTCACCTGTGTTTAGCCCTCACCTGTTTCTGTTCTCCTTGTTCTGTTGTTGTCTGTGTATTTAGTTTAGGCATTTTCTCCCTGTCCTTGTCGGTCATTGTGTTGTATTGTGGTGTTCTCCTGTTCTGTGTTTTAGTGTTTCAGTGTATAGTCAATTTTGTTCCTGTAGTGCTCGGCACTCAGTTTTGTTCTCTTTTGGTTCCTATTAAAATGCTCCTTCTTCGACCTTTTGCCTCCCCCTCCCATGAAACAATACAGGTTGCTCCACATGAGACCCCCTACTGTATTGTGAATTGCTGCTATCTAAAGAATGCACTTCAAGTAACGTCAATTTACGTTCCCCTGAAAATACTTTGTATTAACCATATTAACCTTGACCAATTGATACAAGAATAAATATAGGAAAACACAATGACCATATATAATTGATTCAAATGACACACACTTTACCTTCGACTGGTAAATCATTGAGGTCTTGACGTCCAAACTGGGAGTGCTGTTTGAATAAAATCACATGTATATGTCTACTGGATTCTCTGTGAAACATTTTATCTGTATCTCGGTGTGCATATGTGTGGCCTTCCACTTCTCCTTTACCTGTTTCCACCTGAGTTGAGTGAAGAGGGGAGGGGACCTCACCCTACATTTAGGTGAATGAGACTAGAATTCTCCCCAAAATCTTCCAGATCCACAGGGAGGGAAAGGCCGAGTGTTTACTCAAATGTACAGTTGTGCTCATAAGTTTGCATACCCAGGCAGAAATTGTGAAATTTTGGCATTGATTTTGAAAATATGACTGGTCATGCAAAAATCTGTCATATTTTTTTATTTTATTACAGGATAGCGATCATATGAAGCCATTTATTATCACATAGTTGTTTGGCTCCTTTTTAAATCATAATGATAACAGAAATCACCCAAATGGCCCTGATCAAAAGTTTACATACCCTTCAATGGTATGGAATTTGACCTTGTTACTACGGTGAGCCACGGGTGCAAAACACAACAACATTAGCGATGCAAACAAAAGTTGAAAACACTACAACATTAACAAAAATGAAACATTTATAAAAACGCTGCTTTTCAGAAAACAATCAACTACTCACGACACAACAACATTAAGGGACAACACAACAGCATTAACTCACAACACAACATTTGCAGAAACGCTGCATTTCAAATTACTCACAATGGAAGTGCTCCAGACCACTAGGGGCAGTGCCAAGTGGACTTAGTTGGGTTTCCAACAAAATATACATTTCACTTCATACCGGGGGACTGACTTCAGGCGATCTTACGTTATTGTTTTCATTATTAGCTAACTATCGTGAGCACTTATCAGACTACTTTTTTTGCAATGAGTAAGTTTACATTTCTGCCCCGCGAAGGAGGTAGTAATGAACATTGATTCCCGATCGATAAAGAAGTCAGAAAAAGGTGTTTTTGGCAGTACATCGTGACATTAACATCTCACAACGATGTACAATACACCTTTCATCGCCAGTGACTTTGCTGAGGGGAAAGTTGGAGGACGGTGGTACCTAAAAAAGTGTGGTTTCTACCGCCTTCGTGTGGAATAGTCATATTCAAAACAGACGTGGTGTTTGGGAAAGGTGACCGAAACCCCCTGCCACTACAGAGGAAGACGAACAAGGCGAGAAATGTTCGCTAACAACGATGGACTGTGCAGTTTCTGATCCAATCTAGACGCATGATTACTGTGCATGCCATAATCCCGCAGCCCTGGATATGGCCTTAATAATGGTGAACCAGGAGCAAGCAAAAGAAATTCAGGAGCTTCAAACAAAGCTGTAAAACCTGACAACACAACACCACTTTCGTGTACAGTGGTTTACTGGGATCTGACGAAGACAGGTTTAAACAGTAATAGTAAACAGTAATTTTTTACTATCCAGTAATCCCAAAGTCCTCCTGTATCTCCTACTGTGTTATTCGAAACTAGGACACCAAATCTTACCAAAAGTAAGCCTATTGAATTAATATTGTCTTAGCATTAGGTATGCACTGCAGTGTTGAAACTGTTTTATATAACTGAATTGCAGTAAAACAATAAATGTATAATAAATATCTGAAAGAATCAGGATGTTAAGACTAATACAGGCTGCAACATTAGCTAGGTCAAGTCTAGTGCTTCTTGATACCTATACAAGATGGGCAATCATAGTAATGAGTGAAGTTCAAGTAAGCAGACAGCTCAATGCCATTCAAAGCTATTTGGTCTTCCTTGAAGCAAATACTCCCAGTCTGTTTCCGAAGTGTTCCTTGACAAAAAGCAGTAAGTGACAACTGTTGAATACAGTACTTTATATGGAATATTTATCATACTGTTATTTTTCCTTGTGTTAAAATCTATTATTCTTCACTTTATTTGTGTTATGGACCTAACCCAATGCAAGGGGAATATATTGTACTAAAACGGTTTTCTTTTTGTTTAGTCACTCCCGCCAATCAATGAGTTTTTCTTGTTTGCTGGGTCTGAAACAGAAGGATTTGGGCCATTTGTTTAACAGTGAGACAGATAATCATCTCTTGGGCCAACTTCCTCTACTTCCTGCTTGGGTCAGTATGGATTCCCAAGGATAACATCAAAGCCAACATGCCACCCGAGTTCAATGATTATCCAGACACCAAGGTTGTGATCAACTGCACTGAACTTTGCTGCTAGACACAATTTTTCCTACTCCTGCAGAGTGAGGTGTTTTCTTCTTACAAGTTGCACTGTACCTTCAAGGGCATGTTGGGAATGTCACCACAAGGAGCTGTCACTTTAGTATCCTGTTTGTATGCTGGTTCTCTGAGTGACAAGGAGATTATTAGGCAGCCAGGAATTCTTTCCTTACTTATCCCTGATCATGGCCTTTATGGTGGATGAGGGCTACCTCGTGGATGATCTTGTTCCATGCGAGATCTGTCGGCCAGCTTTTCTGCCGAGGTGCCATAGATGCCAGCGCATGAGGTTAGGGAGACCCTATCCATTGCCAGGCTAAGGGTGCATGTCAATGATTATTCAGAGAGTAAAGGAGCACAAGCTGTTTGACACAGTCATCCCTCTGACCGTCTCAGGCAGCATCAACCAACTATTTGCGTTGTCGTGCTTGCTGGTCAATCAAAATGGACCTTTGGTCAGAGCATGGGCCAAGCTGGTATAAATGTACATTTGTTTTTGCTTTGGGTCACTCTGATTTGGAGCAATTGCTAGGGAGATGCTTTGGTGATCCATGCATATTTTTTTTTTAAAGACAACCAACTGCATTAAGTAATAGCTACATATAATGAAATGTTTATTGGATATTACCTGATTTTGTGCCTACCACAAAATCAGGTGAACTTCACAAATTAAAATAAATTCTTCATACAATCCATATTTGTTTTTTCTTTACGGGAACACTAATACTTGTTTTGAAAACTGAGTTTCTACAGGTGCTAAAATGTAACAACTTCAAACAAATACTAATTCTTAATATTAATTTGTAACAACTGAACTAGCACCCAAGCAGGGGGATGCATTCAGTTGCGAGACAGACGTTTCTGCAAGTAAAAATTAGTGGTCAGCCTTCTCTCTAAAAGTGTTTGAAACCTGGAAGATCTTTATACATCCTCTCAACTAGAATGTCCTCCTGAGCACAGATGAGAAAGTCACACCAGCTACAACCTGTTAGAAGGATTTGACCTTGCACCTGCCAGTAGTAGACGTGATCTCTTCAACTTCAGCTCTCTATTCTGTATCTTCAGGTAAGGCCAGTCCACAGAACTTTGTACACTTAGCCTCCAAGACACCAAAGTGGGACCTCACACTTGGGTCAAATATGATGCCATCTGGAGGTGATCCTAACCATGGGGCATCTGGGTGGACTACAAAGCCACATGGGAAGTTGTTACCATTTTTCAATGTGCAGCCCTCTTCATCTCCATGGTCTGCATACCAGATCCCTTGAACATCCGTTCTGCTAGGTGATCAGTGGATGTCTCCCCTGGTACATGGCAAACCTCTGGGAAACACAAGGCTGTTATTCTCCTTTTCCTAAGCTGATGCCATTCGGTGCTGCTGCTCCTCTCCCTTGTACCAGCCTCGATTTTGTGTGACATCTTGTAGGTTGTCTCTAATGCTTTGTCTTGGAGCTGCTCTTGATGAACAAGGATGTAGACACACTTAGAAGACTGAAGCCTGCAGCCATCTAATGGAAGTGGTGGTGTAGAAGGGGCATCAGTTATCTTCACAAATTCATGGGTTTTTGGCTGTGGAGGTTGATAAGACAGTACACAGCCAGCTTGCACTGGCCCAAAGGCAGACTCAATCAGGGGAACATTGGCTGGCATGTCCACGGTTGTCACATGAGGGGCAGTAAGTGGAGTAAAGTTAGCATATGTTTCTGAGACGTGGAGAAGGTCCATGTCAGGCATTTGTCCATGGAGAGCTTTGTAGAGGGAACTCCTGCAAAAACATTTAAGCATTTTTGTGGGCATAATTGTTGGCTTAAAGAGGTAAAAGCTCAGTAAACATCAAATAACATGGATATAACATACAGATTTACAAACTCCAAATATCAAATTTCTAAAACATTAATTTGAGGTGCCTCTAACCTTACCTTTTTCCATCAGCACACAAGTTAGTTGGTTTCCGAACCTCCATGCTATCAACCGGACCAGGCTACACACCCTAACGAACAAGGAGTAACAATCTTTTGCAACAGACTTACTATTACATAGGATAACTAATGTATGTGCATTGTTTTGGGCACTGTTAAGACTCACAAGTGTTCTTTGCTTGTGCCAACGTTGTTCTGTCTCTGTGTAGCTGTAAACAGGTGGTGCAGCAAGAGTGTTGAGTAGTGAGAAGTGTGCCGTCTGGTAAAGCTGACCAACCAGGTTACACGTAGCACTTCCTGCAACTCAGGAGCAGTGGCTTCGAACCACTATCACTGGTACAGAGTGGTTTAACATCTATGAAGTGAAGAAAAACGTTAAGTGCAGAAATGAAAAGCACATGTAATTTACCAAAATGTATCCCGGTTAGGACTGACGAGGTGCACAACTCAGGCCCTCAAGGTAGGCCATAAAGACAACTGGAGCAGGTTAAAGGTTTTCTTGCTTGTTCAACAACCCTCAGTTATGTATACTCATGAGAGTGATACGATAATCTAGTGATAAGATTAAAGGTAAACACTGCCTCCTACATATGTTGACCAGAATTACAGTATCCTACAGAATACGTTTTCTTAGCAATGTTGCTAGTATCTACAGTATCTATCATCTTTCCCTACTCGCATGCTGTGCGGCTTTACGCTCTTCCTCAGGGACTTGTGACAGGCAGCCTTCCCTGTCAGTGTATATCTGTTAGATACTGTGCAGAATATGAAATAAAACTTATTGTTAGGCATTATAACTCGCTAGCATTATTATATTGCAAGCAAACACAAATACAAACACTTTCAGCTAGATTCCCTGCAAGATAGTTAACATGAACTAGCTAACGTCAATGTTACATTCGCTGAGTAGCTAAATAGTTGAATGTGTGATTACAAATCTGTCATATTGCCTTGGCACTTACCTTCATAGTTGTCTACGTAGCTGCCTTTATACATCTTGATCCCGTTTTCCTTCTTGCTAGCTGGAGTCTCGGAGGCGGATTTAACTATTCAATGTACATCATTAATGTTAAGTTTAGGCAATTCCTGGAGACAACTTGTAAAAAAACAGCGACAAAGCCGGACATAGCGCCAGCAATATTATCTCTACTGGTTTGTAATATGCAGGACCGGAAACTGGCACACCGGTAGGAAGTGGGCGTGGAACGTTCGGTCATGAAATGTGCATAAGGCCTATTTGAAATAATCCCAACCAAAAATAATGCGATTTAAACTCACCAATGTAAGCTTTTTTAATTATAATTTATTATAATCTTACGTTGAGTGACTTCACTTGGTTTTTCGATCAAATGTAAAACCCCAAAAACACCCCCTTGCACTGCCCCTAGTGGTCTGGAGCACTTCGGTTTTGAGCAACTTGAAATGCAGTGTTTCTGCAAATGTTGCTGTGTTTTGGGCTAATGCTGTTGTGTTCTGCGCTGATGCTGTTCTGGTGTGAGCCAATGTTGTTGTGTTGTCACTTAATGTTGTTGTGTTGTGAGTAGTTGATTGTTTTCTGAAATGCAGCGTTTTTATAAATGTTTCATTTCTGTTAATATTGTTGTGTTTTCAACGTTTGTATGCGTCGCTAATGTTGTTGTGTTTCAATTTTGTTAATGTTGTTGTGTTTTGTGTTAATGTTGTAGTGTTTTCAACTTTTGTTTGCATCGCTAATGTTGTTGTGTTTCATTTTTGTTAATGTTGTTGTGTGTTAATGTTGTAGTGTTTTCAACTTTTGTTTGCATCACTAATGTTGTTGTGTTTCATTTTTGTTAATGTTGTTGTGTTTTGTGTTAATGTTGTAGTGTTTTCAACTTTTGTTTGCATCGCTAATGTTGTTGTGTTTTGCACCCATGGGCCACCGTATGTTACAGACACACAAGGTGACACACAGAGGTGGAAAGGGCAATTAAAGGTGAATATCCCACACCTGTGGTTTTTTAAATTGCAATTAGTGTCTGTGTATAAATAGTCACTGAGTTTGTTAGCTCTCACGTGGATGCACTGAGCAGGCTAGATACTGAGCCATGGGGAGCAGAAAAGAAATGTCAGACGACCTGCGTAACAAGGTAATGTCCAAAGCCTTGCAAATGCCAGTCAGTATTTGGGGATCTCTTGAAACCAAGCCAAGGTCAGGTAGACCAAGAAAGATTTCAGCCCAAACTGCCAGAAGAATTGTTCGGGATACAAAGAAAACCCACAGGTAACCTCAGGAGAAATACAGGCTGCTCTGGAAAAAGACGGTGTGTCAGGTTTCCCGAGGGAAAGAACCAAAACACAGACCGAACTCAGTACAATTAATATATTTATTGGAACTGAGACAGGTTAGTAGGCGTGAGGAAGGCTTGGGAAGAAAGGTGGGCTCTGTGACGGAGGTCCGGAACCCAGGGAAGGTGGTGCAGGTGAGTATCCAGGTGGTCAGAGGGAACGGGTCCGACGGTGACAGAGAGTATTTTCCAGGAGGTGACAGGGCAGGTCCCAAATCCCAGATGAAAGAGCGGGTGAGTCCTTTGTGGTAGGTGTTCCTAACGGGGTGTGGAGAGCTGAATTACAGGACTGGTAACCTGGAAAAACACAAACTGGCAATACGAACGGAATAGCAAACAATGTGGCATAGAAAACTGCTGTTAAGTCAGAAACGTGCAAACGTGACTAAACGATCCGGCAGGGGCGAGACGTCAAGACTTCTCCTAAATGCTGCTGGTGATTGGCATGGCAGGATCAGGTGTGTGATGGTTGAGTAGAAGCATCTGGGCACAGGAATCACCTCCGTACTGACGTCACGCCCCTCACCCGTAGTCCGGGAGACCGAAACACAGAGAAGACAAGAGGAAGGGTGGTGACATGGTGTGGTTGTTTCAAGGAGCACAATACGACGATACTTGAACAAAGATGAGCTGCAAGGTCACGTTGCCAGAAAGAAGCCTTTTTTCTGCACCAATACCACAAAAAAGCCCTGTTACAATATGCCCGACAACACCTTGATACGCCTCACAGCATCTGGCACATTGTAATTTGTAGTGGTGAGACCATAATAGAGCTTTGTGGTCACAACCTTTAGTGCTATGTTTGGAGAGGGGTCAACAAGTCCTAGAGTGAACAGAATACCATCCTCACTGTGAAGCATGGTGGTGGCTCACTGATATTTTGCGGGTATGTGAGCTCTAAAGGCACAGGGAATCTTATGAAAATTGATGGCAGGATGAATGCAGCATGTTATCAGAAAATACTGGCAGAACATTTGTATTCTTCTGCACGAAAGCTGCGCATGGGACGCTCTTGGACTTTCTAGCATGACAATGACCCTAAGCACAAGGCCAAGTTGACCCTCCAGTGGTTACAGCAGAAAAAGGTAAAGGTTCTGGAGTGGCCATCACAGTCCCTTGACCTTAATATCATTGAGCCACTCTGGGGAGATCTCAAAACTTGGTTCATGCAAGATGACCAAAGACTTTGCATGACCTGGAGGCATTTTGCCAAGATGAATGGGAAGCTATACCACCTGCAAGAATTCGGGGCCTCAACATGTTTACTATTGATGTGTAGTTACCATGTTGTTCCCCAGTTGTTTCATCTTTGTTTCAATGTTGTTTCATGGTTGTGTCCTGGAAATTACCTAAGTGCATCCTAATGAAGTGCTACCCTGGAATAGATATATATTGAAACCTTTATAATAAATTCATTCTTTAGACTCTCTTGAACTCTCTTGAATTGTTTAGTTTTTGCTGCACACCGCTGCCAAGCTTCTCTGAGGCTGAGGTTAAAACAGTTGTGGTAATACTGGATGAAGTTAGAAATACAAGACCATTGTTGCACAAAAAATATATTTATTAATATGCACTGCAAAAAAGTGTTTAGCATAAAAGCTGTTTAGCATAGTTATGTCTGAGATTTTAAAAAGTTTTTTTAAAGCACAATAGCAGTAATGGCCTACAAGGTCCTGAAGTGTGATATTTTATTACTTTTGCACCATCCATTGGTACTTGCATGTTAATGCAATTCCATATGTTCACTTATTAACGAAAAAGGAAGATCAAAGACTGATACAGAAGTTATGCTTGATTGAGCTTACCCGTTAAAATGGAGATGTTCCGAACGTGGAAACTCACATTTTTGGGAGTGTTTTATTTAAAATAAATACTACAATTGTGCCTACTTTCACCCGAAGATTCATGTTCCCGAAATGCATCCCAATTAAATTCTCTGGAAATTTTATTACATGAATCATAACGAGAATTTTATCTAAAAATAATAACAATTATTAATTGCTGTCTAAATCACATTCTGAAGCACTTTTCTCACAAAACTGGTTAAGATTTGTGTTACATTTCAAAAGAAAAAAGACCATTAAAACCTGTTGAGAGAAAATGACCTTCATTAGGTGGACTTCGAAATCCACTCTTTAAAAATCTATTTTTGGAGCAGGTAAAGGGAAGCATAGAACCCTGTTGAAAAATGTTAAATGAGGGGGGAAAATAAAACATGTTACATAACATACTTAAAAATAAAGATGTTTTTCTTTTCAATACTTTTGGAAAACTTTGCACAATCAGCTGTCATGCACCATAACACAAAATGCACAAAATTTTTGTAAACTAAAATAATTATGAATATAGTGTCAATTCAATTTCTCTAATTCTGTTTTATACAGTTCAAGTTATTGTAGCAAACTGAGTTCCTGAAGGCTCTATAATGGCCATAATAATGATTGATTGTGTTTGTGTTTATTCTTGGTCAGCATGTGTTTATTCTTGGACAGCTGGGGTCACTATCGGGGTGGTTTTGCCCCATCAGTCATTTGTTGCTAACACCTGCTACTTGCTATAGAATCTGAATCCTCAGGTCCTAAAGAGAAACACAACTTTCAAAATGTTGGACAAACAGTTTAACCTTTGTGAATTTGTGATGATATTAATCATTGCCTCACAACCTTAGTTTGGTTTACATACGTCATCAGAAACCAAAATGAATAAATACACTTTTACTTATTGTTTTAATTTGAAGACAGATGATCTGTCCTTGCACCCTTATTAAAGGCCCCTACCCCAGCAGTTTATCCAGTCAATACAAGGATGACCATCAAATACAGTTACATTTATCTGCACATTCAAAGGGAAAATGTAATTATTATTTTTTTCACTATAATATGCTATTAGCTTGTTGCCATACGTTTGTTGAAACCTGTGTTTGTTTGTCTGTCTATGTGTTTGAGACCAACCACAAAGTGGAACTTCTGTATATCTGGGGAACTTGTCGTGGAAAAACCTGTTTCCTAGTGTTTAATGTGGAATGTGTGTGTGTGTGTGTGTGTGTGTGTGTGTGTGTGTGTGCGTGTGTGTATATTTTTATGTGTGTGAGACAGACAGATAAACCAGCCACAGATGGCCACATAGTGAATGTGTGTGTTGTAAATCTGTCTGCAAATATCAGAGGTTTTAGGTTCCCAAAACGTTTGTGTGTCATCTCAGTACAGTTCAGGTTACTGCTTTTATTCAAAACTAATTACATTTAACCAATAGTACTTAATGATTATTTTCATCAAAAAGATGTATTCTATAATTAAATAATATATATATACAGATAGAAATGCTAAAAAACACAGATTTTTATGAACAGCAGTTTTCTCTTTGCCAATGTTTTAGCTTTCTTCATCTATAGCTCGATCTGATCATTCAGACACTAGACCTCTGTGCAGATATAATTTCCATGCTTATTGCACCTTCTCTACGCAAGACAAGATGGACGATGAGGAATAGTGTAAAGACCAAATAAGATGAAGGGAGATTGTCATTGTCAAACATCTTGAATCATCTCTTCTGTCTTTTTGTCTCTTTCTTAAAACTCCTATTAGATGAGAAAGGCAGAAGTCCCTCCCATCTGAATTTATCCTCTGATGGGTTATGGGGACACAAGAAGAGTAGGGAGGATAGAGAACAAAATCGTCGACAATAGTCTTTCCTCAATTTGACATTTGATCTCCTCCCCTCTTTCTCAACCCTATTACAGCAGAAGGTCAAATATTACAATCCTTTGAACATGTTCTCCATTGTGTTTTAAGGAAAGAGCTGAAGATTGTGGCTGAAGGAGGAATCAAAGAAAGATTAATTGAGGAAAAGCCCATGAGCAATTATTTATTGTAAACCGTGGTTTAACCATAAACACTCTTTAGCCTTAAAGGAATAAAAAATGTTCTATGTCCATTCCAGAATAACTATTGGTAAGTGAATATTTAGATAAATATGATTTTTACACAAACTATCCCTTTAATTGAAATATTTGTAGTGTAATACATGTACAGAATACAGCTGTTTCACAATGTTCATAAGATGGATAATCAAGGAATGTATTTTGTGATTGAAATTGGCCTTTAATGCTCTTTCCTTTATAAAATAATTTTAGAAAGCTCTTTTGAATTTCCAGATACTTATATTATAATGCATTAAAATTAATTATCAAATTATTTATCAAATGACTAAAGAGTTGAAGTGTCTTTCCAATAGGTTTCCTATTTCATGCAGTTGATGATCGGCTTTGAAATAACACATTTCAGAGGACAGTCATGGATGTGATTAAATCCATCCTCAGGAAGCGAGAGAAAGTCATAGACTCCATCTGTTCATATGCTATATAGCAACTGTAGCTTACATAGTTTGGGTTTAATGAACACTTTTGTGAAGATTGTCTTTCTGCACAGAGATTTGCAGCACCTTTCCATACAATGAGAAAATGCTTTATAATGGCAGATTCTTAGTGTGACTGTCACTGAAAAAAAGGAAGTCTATCTCATCAACAGAGACCGAGCTACATACAACGAAAGTGATGAGGTTGTCTTTATGGTGACACCATCATTTAATCTCTATGGTGAGTTTATGGCACATTTCAACTAGCAAGTCACTCAAAATAGAACGGTGGAGACAGAACACTTTTTCTGTATCACATGTGTGCTAAGATGTCAGAGGGAATTGAATTTGAAGGTAATGTAATTGGCACAACCACAAACACTGATTTCCCAACACACGCCAATGAAGAAGACGACAAGCCCAAACCAGGTAGGGTTGTCATTCAATATTCCGGTAATATTGAATTCACAAAAGGTTTTGACATTTAGCAGGCTTATAACTTATCTTACGACTAATCTTATCTCATTAGCAATGGAGTGCACATTTTCATACTTTTAATAACTGTATTTCAAAGTTTATTTTATTTTATGTACAGCTTTGGTGTATTATCAGTGGTGGAAAAGACCTTCTGGAGTTGCTGCAGTGTGTCTGGGACTGCTGTGTGTTCTGCTTCTGGCTAGGATCATAGGACTGTCTGTCTACTGTAAGTTTAATTCACTTACACTTAAAGTTGAACTGACAACATTTAAAGAGCATGTTCTCTTGTTGATAGTATGGAATATTGTGAACAGCAATGTTCCATTCTTTCAACAAGATTACAAATTGTAACAAGATTACAATTTTTAGAGTTTATTTTTCAGTTTGACAGTTGATCAGTGGCAAAAACTCCTAAAGAAATCCATTTTGAATTCATGCAGTTACACAATAAAATGAGGAAAAGTCCAAGGGGAGGGAATACTTTTGAGAGCCACTGATTTTCCTGTTTCCATGCCAAAACTCATAACATGGGCCTTCCGAGCAACACAGGGGTCTACAAAAGTGCAACTAGGTCGCCACGGCTGTGGGTTCGAGCCCCATTCATCCCACTGCCGACTGAGGCCGGGGGTTCCGGGCGGTGCATATTTTGGCTGGCATCGTCCGGGGGGACGTCATCGGCATCAGGGATTTCCTTGTCCCGCCACGTTTCAGCAACGTCTCTGGTGGGGGGGGTGCCTCTGACCTGACATGCATAAGGCAATGTGAGCGAGCGTCTTCTCCGACATGTTGGCTCACATTGACTTCCTGGTTAAGCGGGGGGGGGGTAAAGAAGCAGACTGGCTTATTGGATCGATTTCAGAGGAGACCTGTGGTGATCTATGACCCCCCACTGTCTCTGCAGGGACTGTTGTAGTGGCGGCACAAGGTCGTACAGTGAGATTGGGAGAAAAAGGGGGTAACATTGATTACGTGGACTTAGCATTTTGCTAATTTCTGCCAACTCATTGGATTGAGTCTTTATTATGGCATTTCAAGATCTGGATGCCCATATTTTTTTTAAATGTTGTTCAATATCAAAACACATTAAAAAAAGGGAGTGCTGGAAGTAACATAGTTAAATCTCAACTACCCCCTACATCATAATCCAAAAATTGGTCATCAGGAAATTGGCAGAGGTAAAAATACGGGTAAATTATGTATAGACAAAAGGAGAGAATCCATGGACCAGACCTTAATATAACTTGAATTTTACAGACGGAGTCATTAGGCATCAATACAGAAAGAGACAAACTACAGATTAATTACAACAACTTGACAAAAGAGAGAGACCAGCGACAGACTAGTTACAAAAACATGACTGAAGAGAGAAACCAGCTACAGAGAGAGAGACGTCTTTCAGAAGTTACTTGGTAAGTGAACTAAACTGGTTTTCTTTTCAATCTTAATCCTCATATTACATGTAATTTGATCTACTGCTTTTCTTTTAAACAGTGAAAGCGTTTGGCAACAGCAACTATTACATCTCCATCGAACAAAATAACTGGAAATATGCAAGGCAGGACTGTCTGCATAGAGGGGCAAAGCTAGTCATCAAAAACAACCAAGAGGAACATACGAGATGAAGGTTCATAAGAGATTTATGGATATATATGGTTATTTTGCTGCTATTGACAACATCTTAATCTTTCTCTGATAGAAATTCCTCATTTCATTAAAGATACGTACTTGGATCGGTCTGGCTGACCAAGAGACTGAGTGGACCTGGAAATGGGTGGACAACACAACTCTGACTACAGCGTAAGAGATTATACTCTGTATAAAACTACATTTTATAGATATCATTCTTTAAGTACCTGTTTTATGTGTGAATGAAATTAGAGGTAATTTTGCAAGCCAATAATTAATTTTGCTCCCATTGATTCAATAACTGATAGTCAACAGTAACAGCTAGCAAAAAAACTGCTAAACAGCTAGTCATTGTGCTAAGGCTATTTCGCAATTTTATCGATGCTAGTTGGCAACTTCCTTCACACTGAACGCAGTTATATGAAGATGGTTTCCGCTGGATTTTCTGACTTTGTGTCACGATACGGTGAGCAGCAGTGCCACCGTTCTGTGCACCTGCAGTTTCCCATCACGCACAAACGCATCCCCGGACTTGTCTCTGTCACACCAGGTCCCTATCAAATCATTTGTACATGTTTAAATGTTTCCCCTCTGCTCCCTGCATTTGTGGATCATTGTTGCTTGTCTTCGTGTTTCTTGGTGAGTGGTTGCTGCTGTACTGTTTGAATGTTTGTTATAAGTCTCTTGTGCGCATTTTGATTTCATTTAGTGTAGCTTTTAGTTATCCGTTCGTTGTTTGGTTTTCTGCTTTTGGTTTTGTTTCAATTAAAAACCCACGAACGTGAGAAATGCCTGCGCCTTGTTCCTCTCCCGCACACCACCGTAACCGTGACACTTTGTTGAGGTAGATAAAATTCTCCGCTGTCTCCTTAACCTTCAAAAACATCTGTATTCTGGATATAGGATTTTTTCTACCAGTGTCTGACTCTCTGGTTCTCTGTGTTGTTCCCACTATAGGTACTAGGGAGGAAAACAGCCTGATAATGCTGATGGAGGGGAGGACTGTGTTAAGATGTATCTTTGTTTTCCTGATCCTGTAAAGAAATGGAATGACATTCCATGTACCACGCAACTTAACTGGATTTGTGAAAAACCCATTGATTAACAATACCTTATCTACAATGCAATCAGAATGCATTAAGGCTGTACACAAACAAAAAACAATCTGACATTTAGCAAACATGAATATCCAAACTGACTTAAAGTCTTAAGTTTCACAAGGACTACACCTGATATTTATTAATGTTTGTTTTCCACAATGCACATTGGTTTTAAACATAAGAGATCAAATTGACAATAATGTCTTAGCATACAAATCTTTGTATTCACCCTTTCATCATATTGCGTTAAAGCTGGTCTCCAGCAGTATTCAAACATAAGCATTCAAGCAAAGGCATTCAAACGGGTCAGCATATTGCCATATAGGAATCTTTCACTTGCACAGTATGTGACATAGTAAGTGTAAGTGTGAAAATATATTCAGAAGGAAACACTTAAGGGTCATCTTGGTTTAAAGGGAAAAACTAACATACTTTTTAAGAAGATATTCCGATGTCAATAGGTTCGCTTGACAATTTGAGAGCATCGGAAACAAAAAAGGGCACTTTCCACACAGTAGCCGAGTAGTTTGACAAAACATATTTATTTTCACACATCTCTCTTTAGAGCGTCGCACACGTCACTGCATAAAATAGCCCTGTATCAAGATCAGAAACATCTTGACATATTCAGACACATTGTGTGTCAATGTGTATTAGAAAGTGGCCGTTTCAAGACTTGGACACAAGCTTAGACACCCAGCAAAACAGACCACCTTGTGTCAGACTCAGTGGATACATTCTGATACACTTGACCCACCTGGACACATCCCAACACTAGCCGCTTCAGATCCTTCAGCACACCCCGACACATTTCAGATCCTTCAACACACCCTGACACATTTCAGATCCTTCAACACACCCCGACACATTTCAGATCCTTCAGCACACCCCGACCCATTTCAGATCCTCCAACACAACCGGACACATTTTAGATCCTTCAACACACCCTGACACATTTCAGATCCTTCAGCACACCCCGACACATTTCAGATCCTTGGACCCACCTTGATTCACCACAACACATGCAGTTTCAGATCTTTTGACAAAATGTGATACACCCCGCACCCTTTGATTTAGTTCCTTTGACCCACTTTGGAAACTAGCAGTTTCAGATGCTCTGATACATCCTAACATGCTTTAAAATTTATTTACCAGTATTGTACTATCTATATTGGTGCTCATTGCTTTGACCAGAAGTTTATTTTACTCCACATTATAAGAATGGCTTTGACTTTAGCCTACTGTTCCACCGTAGCTAAGAATGGAAGAGTAAGCTAATAGTAAAACATAAACCTTCTGAGTTACAAACTGTGACATGCATCAAAAAAATATAAAGAAATGTTTACATTTAGAGCAGTAATACACAGGCTAAGAGGATGCACGGTGTGATCTTTAAAAACAGTAAAGCAAATAACCCATTGCAGTTAATCAAATTACTGTTACACATAAAATGAATGACAACAAGTCAAACGTTGACTAATATTGCAATTACTTACAACCAAAAATTACATAAACATATTCGACCAGAGATTATCTATACTTCCTACATCTACATCCCAAATAATGAGGAAATAAGTTGTAGCCTTAAAATTAGAATCACTTTTTTTAAAATAACAAAATAAATAATTCCCAATCTCTAGAAAGTGAAATTTAGGGTTTAGTCTCAAATTAAAATACAAGCGTTTCACAAAGCACTTGCTGAATATTTAATTTTATTTAAAGAGGTACTTCATCCAAATAACATTCTTAGATCGTTTTTAGCATATTCCTTGTCTAGGTTAGTACAATTTATTTCAGACATATTTGCCTAGGGGGTGAGCATGCTTTAGATTTGTGGGCAAAATACTTTTGTCGTAGGGTATATAGGTTGTTGAGCTAGCTATCTATATTAATGGCTAAATTTGTTATGTAGTGGAATTATAAATAAATTGGTACCAGAGAGACACAAAGCTATGGAATGGGGCTACAGCCATAGTAACTTATTAGGATGTAATGCTTTCCTTTGAGTTTGTTGTATGACATTTTTGGAGCTATAGGGAAATGAGATGGGCAGGGTAGGGCTTATGTGGCAGTAGACAATCAACCCCTGGTGGCACTGAGCAGCGTCTTTCCCCCAAAAGATAGTCCCTTGTCTGCCCTTCTTTGTTCTGCCATCTTAATAAGTTCTTCAAAATCACTTGAGTGGCATTTTGGTGAAACAGTCACAAGACTCAGGATCAGTTTCAACTTCTGACATCATCTCTAGTGTGACCCCGTTCCACCTGTTTTTCTTTGGCGTCATCTCCCATGTACAGGTGCTGGTCATAAAATTAGAATATCATCAAAAAGTTGATTTATTTCAGTAATTCCATTCAAAAAGTGAAACTTGTATAATGTATACATTCATTCCACACAGACTGATATATTTCAAGTGTTTATTCCTTTTAATTTTGATGATTATAACTGACAACTAATGAAAACCCCAAATTCAGTATCTCAGAAAATT
>JACXGI010014727.1:0-18556 GCA_016801175.1 Esox masquinongy | reverse complement strand
GATTGAATTGATGCCTCCATTGATCTTTAAACAAAATTAGGGTCTCAAAATACCATACAAAGACCTTTTTAGAAATACAAGGGCAAGACAAAACCACAATTGATATGGATTGAATTAAATACCTTTTTTTTGGGGGGGGGGGGGGGAAGGGGGGTTAAGTGTCTTCTGAGGAGATACGTAGAAAAGGGGGACATTGACCCCATCCTCGAAATGTCCTACTTAGAATTTTTTTTATAGCTAGCAACTACCTCTTGTTTTTCTGAGAATTAAATAATGCATGACATGGCTTGGTAGATTGGGAGTTCTTGGAGATATTGTTTTTCTCTGCAGGGCTGGTAGATATCCGGTCCACACTTAGAGTGCAATTAACCAATACTGGCCTACCAGAACAGCTAGTACTTAAATGCTGGTGGAGCCTTCACTGCATTGGGTTATTTGATCAGCATGAAGGAATAACCTAGGCTTTAGTTTTCAGAAACTATAAAATGTCAGCAGGATTATTGATTTCACAGGGAGCGTGTCCTTGCCTTGGATTTACTTGTGGTCTTCTGTCCCTCTGATAAGAAAAGGTGACAGGAGGGATATGTTAGACAATACCACTAGTGCAGATTTATGTGACCTGTATAACATTGGCACACCTTCCCCAACTAGTTCTGGAAATGTCTTGTGCCTTATCTTGAGTGGTTTACGGTAAATGTTCTTGGCTAGATTAGGTTTGATATGATTAAATGTAGACCTGTCATTTTTGCTGGGGGATTTTATCTGCAAACAGTATGCAACAGTAGCCATGGTCATAGAAGGCCTTTTCTTATGACGCCATTGAAGTGCTTTTTATAGAGCTCTTTTTTTTGTGACTGTTGATTTGGTCTGAAGATCACATCGACGTAACTCCCTGTTAACTTGATCAAAGACTAATGCAATTTAGGACACTGGCCTTTTCACCATGGTAGAATCATTTAAAATTCTTAGAAAAGTTTGTTGGCAATACCATGGGAAGGCCCAACCCAGATGAACAAATTGATTAAATTACATTCTGGAGTCTGAAGAAACACTTGGGTGTTGTAAAATTTAACTTAATATTACTTCTAAATTGTGGTAGGTTGAATGGTTTTTAAGAACAAGGCCCTAATGTAATGACCTTAACATCAATGAGTATCACTGGACGTCTTCTGTTTGGGGACATTCATTGCAAACAAACAGTTGAAAATTTGCTACCGGTTATCCCTTTCTTCCTCCTCTCCAGGATGCAAGGCAGAAATTCCGCGCTGTGCTGGTGGAGGCCACGGTGAAGCTGGATGAGCTAGTTAAGAAGATTGGGAAGACTGTGGAGGAGTCCAAACCCTACTGGGAAGCCCGGAGAGTGGCTAGACAGGTGGGACAACAGTGGGCGGACAGGGAGACGGCAGCCTGGGGATCTGGCCTCATATACTGGACTTGAAAATAGTCAGTTTATCAGAGACACTTTTCCTTCTTTGCCAGGGTTCTTAGGGATTTCTCCAAACTAGCACCATTGAAAACTATTACTAGGTTGACAAATATAATGTCTCTAAACCAGGTGTCTGGGTAATTGAATGACCTGCATGGCCTCTCCATTTTTGCCTAGTTGCCCATCTCTGCAGTAATGAGTTAACAGCTCCAGTGATAATCATCACTCCATATTGAGTGTCTCTTTGTGATGCTGGGATCTCTGGTCCCTATTCATCACACCAGAGGTATTTTGAGAATGGAGCCGTGTTTCTTCCTACTGCTAGTTTATAGAAAGAGCACTACAGCTGTATCAGCCAAATGTATTTTGTGAAGCCCTTTTTACATCAGCAGTTGTCACAAAGTGCTTATACAGGTACCCAGCCTAAAACACCACAGAGCCAGCAGTAAGAAATTGAAGCACAATAGCTGGGACAACACCCTAGAAAGGCAGGAATTTAGGAAGAGACCTACAGAGCTGCTAGGCTCTATGCAGGCCTCTGTGCTTGGTAAAGATTGTGTGAGTTGTTATAAGGTTGTTATTTGAGACATGAAAAAATCTGTAGTGGACCATCAAGGTCAGATAAATAAAAATGTGTCAGTTATAGAGGGTGCGACTAACTCCAGAGGAAATGTCAGTCATATTATTCAGAGGTCGGGAGGGTCCAGGACATAAAAGGTCAATACAGCAGGTCACCTCCACATCCTAATGACTCTTCAAACCCAACATCAGTGTTATATCCTAGCTGCTTAACCATTGACAGGAGGATGTTGTGAGAAACTCTGGTCTTGTTTTCCCTTTTTCACAAACCTTTGCTATTTTAAGAAGAGAGCAGAGCTGCTGCCACCTGACTTTCTAGATATCGGCTGTTAACTGCACACAGGTTTAACTAGAAACCAAAACATACCTTTTGAAAATACAACCAATTTTAGGCTTCTCTTATTTTGTTCCTCATTGTACTATTGGTTCCACATTTGTTTGTGTTCTCAGTATGGTAATCAACCTCTAGGGCCTTTGAATGAAAAAGCTTCCCTGTGAGGTTGTTGTTTCAAGTCAATGCCCCTAGGATCACAACTGAAGTTCACTTACAGATGAAATTCTATGTTTGAAGTTATATTGTGTTCAGTTCCTGCGCTATTTAACTGAAAGCAAAGCCGTAGCACATGTTTGAGGGATAAAGAATGAATGTTTTTAACGTTTTTAATAGCATTTTCAATAGCAGGATGGTTGGCAGCTAGAATAATGATCTTCCGTTAGAATCAGTAGCAGGACCTGTCTGTCGTACTATGCTGAACCCTACAACCTGAAATCAGTGATACTGAGTGCATAGGGCAATGATAGGGCACAGTTCTCTTCTCTCTCACACACACACCGACGGGCCTCATCGATCAAAGGTGTGGTTCCAGCATTGCCAGAGCGTTTGAGGTTGAAATGGATTGGCAGTGTGGTCCAGTGAGGCGGTAAATGGCCGGCTTTCTAACATGGTTGTGTTAATCCAAGTAAGCACATTTCTTCTCCTCCCCTCTTGTCAGTCTTCCTACTTTGTCCTCTTCATGAATAGTGTGTTGTCTGGTCTGTAACAGTTCTGTACACTGACCTGACATTTTATGTGAACGCCAGGAAGAGCAGCTACTCCTTGTGCGATCGCTAATGGGGATCAGGATCGAAATACACAAAACTGCCTCTTTATTGACATGCGGCTCCACTTCCATTTCTGTCCATTCCTCTTCAGTCGGTGTGTAGTTGAGAGAAAATGCCTGGCGGGAAAATTCAATGCTCATTGGTTTGTTGAACGTGCCAATGAGCAATCCCTTATTTGCTTTAGCAAGCCAAAGGTATGACCCACAGGGAGTGGCCCCGCTCTGGGGTTGACCCACGACCTTGGTCACCATACCTGGAGGTGAGGCTGAACAAAGGCTTGCAGGGTCTCTTGCCCTGGTTGTTGGAGAGACTTGATGTATCACAAGTTATAGACTGAGGTGCCTTACTCGCCGCGTCCTGGATAAGGCAAACATTTCCACCTGACAGGGCTGGGAGCGGCAGAGAGATTGTAGAAATTGCATGTTATTACAATCCAAACATGCATTCTTGCAAGGCAAGGAGAACATTATCTTTCCCTGTAAAGTTACTGGCTGTGGAAGAACAGGGAACTTTGTTCCAGACAGTCTTATGCCAACAGCACACAGCAACCCAATCCCATTTATTACACACAGCTAGTATGTCCCTGAGGATATGGAGTTGGTGTCATTCTACCATTCTGCAAGTCAAGAGACCATCTGTCTTTCTCTTCCCCTGTGGTGACATTTCGGCAAGCTTAGCAAAGCGCAGACAAGGGCCCTGGGGGCTAGGATAGGATAGAGGAATGAAGGGAGAGGAAAAAGGTAGCAGAGACAAGGTTGTGTCCCTGTGCCAAAGCCAGCCTGTCCTGTGGAGTCCAGTGGTGTGTTGGTCAGTCCTGGTTACATCACTGCTTTATCAAGCAGCACTGGAGTGGCTTTAATAAGAGCATCTCTGCCTGACAATGACTCAGTGCATCTGTGTGGGTGTCACTGTTGGCTGGAGTACGAATCAGCCTTGAATCCTGTCATAGGACAATGCTCCAACATGTTTTGGTCACAATAAAGGAGTTATGCAATCACAGCTGATTTTCTAAGGGCCTGATATGTGTATGTGTGCTCTAGGGAATGACTCTCTACATTGTCTGTGGCTCAAGATCCAACAGGGAGTTGTTCACAGCAGGTGGTGATTCAGCCCATTAGCTGTGGGCTGGAACACTGAAGTTTATCAATGGTGGAGTCAAACTCAGACATCCCAATTTCCATGTCTGAACACCTTCACTTTGACTCTGTTAACGTTCTGACTGACCTGACATCTACAGCATCTAGCTTGTAGCATTTGTCCACAATGCATGATGATGTGCCATGTGTAGTTTAACAACTTCTCTATGGTTAACTCTGTTTGTCTCTGATGGATATCTAGGGCAGTCACAATTTAGCACAGCTAAATGAATTGACCCTTCTTTGAAGCAGAATTTAGGCCAAGGCTAGCCAAGCATGACTGACTGCAAAGACACAGATTAATGTTTTACTGTCTGACTCCGAATTGTTGACCTTCAATTTTATACCACTTTCACAAAGATTAATTGCCCTGCCTAATTCAGGAGAGAGATTGGATCAGTTAGTTCTGCCTGAAAATGGCCGTGTCTTTTGATGACGGAAGCTTTTCCTGTATTGGAGATGCATGTGCTGAGAAATGTTTTGCCCAAACTCTCTGGCCTTTGAAGTCTCGGCACGTCCTGTTTTTGTGAACGTTGTCAAATTTGTTCTGTGAAGATTATAGGACTGCTTAATATTTCAAAGCGTCTCTTACTTGCTTGCAGCCACAAGCGTGAAAAGTAGCAAAGAGACATTTATCCTAAAGTGCCAGTTAACCAAATGTATTCTCAATTGGGTCTTCGAAGAGCATGAGCATAGAATCATTTAAAGTAAGCTGTGTTGAGCAGGATTTGATTTTCTTACAAACAAAGACAAATACTTGTCTTATTATTAAGTTAGACTTCATGAAATGCGCACAGCTTGCAGGAGAGGGCAAGACCAAGTAGACTGTAGAATCTTTTTTTATCCATGAATAGCAGCAGAAATGCAGAAGTGTTGTTTATAGAGATCTTTAAGATCTTTCTTGGAGCCAAATATAGGCTTGTATTGACTGTGAAATCAATCCTTGGCAGTTATTTAGCAGACGCTCTTATCCAGAGTGACTTACAGTTTGTGATGGCATGGTGGGATGAGCAGTCCTTTAACAGGACAGTGAAGAGCAACACAAGTATTGGAATGTATTGAATAGGCTGATGCTCTAGTCATAGTGTTGCTTGGGCTGGTCTTCTGAAAGCTGCGCAGCAGGGTGTAACCTAAACAAATAGTTAACAGTCTAGAAGTAGGTCCTAGCCTAGTTTAAGAACTGCATGTGCAGTATGCTTTGTGAATGTAAAATGAGTTCTGCTAATGCACAATACAAAGAAAAAACATGTAGCAGTGATAAAGCAGTTTACACTGAGTGATATACAGTATGGGAAATCCTAATATTGAACAAGATGACAAACTCAAAATCAGCCTGTTTTCTGTAGGCAAACATATAGTAGTTCTCAACAGTATTCACCCCCACTTGGACTTTTCTAAATTTCATTGTGTTACAACATGAAATCGAAATGGATTTAATTAAGAGTTTTTCCACAGATCTACACAAGTCTGTAATGTCAAAGTGAAAATTTTAAATCTGCAAATTGTTCTAAATTTATTATAAATATAAAGCAGAAGTTAATATGACACACCCACATGAGCTGTGGTGGACACAATTGTCTTCAGAAGTCACGTAATTAACTGAATATATCCACCTGTGTGCAATTTAGGTGTTTCACATGATTTCAGGTGAAGTACAGTACACCTGTCTCTGGGAGGTCCCACAGTTTTTTTTTTTTTTGTTCAATTCCTAACCATACTACATCAAGAACACAATGGAACATTCCAAGCAAATCTGGAATAAGGTTTTTCAAAAGTACCAATCAAGGGTAGGATCTAGGAACATTTCCAAGGCATTGCATGTCCCCCAGAGCACAGTAAAGTCCATTATTAAGAAACGGAGATAATTTGGCAGCAACTGTGAATCTGTCTAGAACAGGCTGTCCTCAACAACTGAGTATCCTGGCGAGAAGTGCACTAGTCAGGGAGGCCAACTAGGGGCCTATGGCAGTGCTGTGCACAGACTTTTGAAGAGCATGTGTCAAAACTGAAATACATGTCCTCTATGAGACAGATGTTGTTGGCTCATGCATACGAATGACACAGGCCTGTTGGAGTGACGCACGTGAACTGGAAGAAAGGGCACTTTTAGAGCAAAGAGGCCTGTGCTCTGCACAGGTTGAACCTGATTAATGAAATAAATTGAAACCAATAGAACTGAGTGTTGGCAATCGAATTGCTGATGTCTGCTCGAAACCTTGGACTTGACCCCAAACATGCAGCCAAAGCCACAATGTAGTTTGGGTGTGGTGGGTATGTCTTGTGGATAACATGCCAACCCATTTTTTTTTTTTATGTATATACTGTATACTACCGTACACAAGTTTAGAGTCACTTTGAAATTTTCATGTTTTTGAACATTAAAATACACTGCTCAAAAAATTAAGGGAACATGTAATCACAGTATAACACCAAGTCAATTAAACTTCAGGGATATCAGTCTGTCCAGTTAGGAAGCATAAGCAATTGTGTATCAGTGTCACCTGTTTTGGTGCAAGTGAAAGTGACAACTGGTGCGCTGGAGAGGCAACAGCAGGACAGCACCCAAAAAGGAAGTGGTTTTGCAGGTGGTGGCCACAGACAATTGCTCTCTCCTTATCCTTCTTGACTGATTCTTCTCTTGTTTTGCATTTTGCTAGTGTTCTTGTCACTACTGGTAGCATGAGGCGGTACCTGCAACCCATTCAGGTTGCACAGGTAGTCCAGCTCCTCCAGGATGGCACATCCATATGTGCTGTCACAAGAAGGTTTGCTGTGTCCCCAGTTCAGTCTCAAGAGCATGGAGGGGATACCATGAGATGAGCCGTTAAACGAGGAGCACTGGAGAGGGCCATAGAAGGGCATCAACCCAGCAACAGGACCGGAATCTGCTCCTTTGTGCGAGGAGGAACAGGAGGAGCACTGCCAGAGCCCTACAAAATGACCTCCAGCGGGCTATTAGTGTGCATGTTTCTGACCAAACTGTCAGAAACAGACTCCATGAGGGTGGCATGAGGGCCCGACGTCCTCTAGTGGGACATGTGCTCACAGCCCAGCACCGTGCAGCTTGATTGGCATTCAACAGAGAACACCAGAATTGGCAGGTCTGCCATCGGCTGTGCTCCTCCAAGGATCTGCCTCCCCAGACCATCACTGACCCACACGTGACAGACGTGAAGGAGTCTGGAGACGCCGTGGTGAATGTTATGCTGCCTTTAACATCATCCAGCATGACCGGTTTGGTGGTGGGTCAGTGATGGTCTGGGGAGGCATATCCTTGGAGGGTCGCACAGACCTCCACCTGCTAGCCAACAGTACCCTGACTGCTGTTAAGTACGGGGATGAAATCCTCAAACCCATCATCAGACCTTACGCTGGTGCAGTGGGCCCTGGATTCTTCCTGGTGCAGGACAATGCCCGGCCTCCTGTGGCCAGCTCACATAGCTGATTAAAGAAGAAATAAAACTGTCCTTTTTTATACTAGTTGAGTATCTGAAGCATCAGCAATTGTGGGTTTGATTACAGGCTCAACGTGGCCAGAAACAAAAAACTTTCTTCTGGAACTTGTCAGTCTATTCTTGTGGTTTTTCCATGCGAGACAACGTTGTGTACAACATTGAGTAATCCTCCCTTCACAGAATAACACAAACTGTCTTTAACCAGAATAGAAAGAGGAGTGGGAGGCCCCGGTGCACAACTGAGCAAGAGGACTTATTTCTTCCAAAAACAAGGACATTTCTATGTGACCCCAAATAATTGAACGGTGGTGTATAGCCCGGCGTTTCATATATAGCCTAGGTTTTCATATATAGCCTAGGTTTCATTTCTAGGCATTCAGTCTCATGACTCATTAATCCGGTGTTGTGGACGACGTTGTTTAGCTTGTGGTTGGACCCAACACTCTCTTGTGCACGCCAAGCCATGTCATGTGAAGGTCTGTGGTAGGCTCACGTTATCCCAACAATGTTGAGGTTGTTTAGGTCATGCTGACTTGGCATTTGGAAGGATTATTGAATTACCGTAATATGGAATGGGATGCTGTTGCCCCAAATGAGTCAGGCTACCATAACTGCAAAAACAGACTAGAACGGTGTCTGCTAACTCTGGTAAGTGAAAGTTAGGATTTGACTTGGCACTCGTCATCCAGAAAACGCTGGAATATTTTTGCCTAGTCAATGTGTTCTCACGTGCCGACAGATGCATTGGATTCCATGTACATTCTTTTGGGGGGTTTGGGGCAAAGCCTTGAGTCAATACTTTATTGGTACACACAAAGTAGAGGGTACTTTGGTACTAGCTCTGGGGGCTATGTCAGTTACCATGATTGATAGATTTGAGGAAACATGGGCAAAATGGAAGTATATCAGCATAGGGAGTGCTTTACTGTACACTGAGGAAGCGGTATGGTAAGCTTCCCCTTGATACTGTACTTGACTATAATTAAGGCTACAGTACGGAACTGTTTAGGACTAGTTTCTGCATCATTATTATTTTGGGCTAAAATACGAAGTGACAGACAGTAGTTGTGACCAAAGTGGTATTGTATGTTCTTCAACGGCTGACATCAGAACGGAGCGTTCAGAATGGGAAGATATGAAAGAGATGATGCCTTATGGTGATACCAGTACACATGAGAACCGTGTGTGTGTGTGTGTGTGTGTGTGTGTGTGTGTGTGTGTGTGTGTGTGTGTGTGTGTGTGTGTGTGTGTGTCACACTCACCATTACTTTAGAGCAGGATGGGACATTTTG
This sequence comes from Esox masquinongy, assembly GCA_016801175.1. NCBI lineage: Eukaryota > Metazoa > Chordata > Actinopteri > Esociformes > Esocidae > Esox > Esox masquinongy. The sequence continues at coordinate 9,567 of JACXGI010014727.1, read as the reverse complement.
ACAATCCTCCCCCACTGTATCTTGTTTATACAAGCATTAAGTCAAGGTCATGCAGTCTGTTTTCTTGTCATATGTCCTTTGTTAAGATTATCTTGTGCAACAGCATTTTGCATAGTTGGATACAAGACCTTTGGTAGCTTGTTTGTTATTATACCTCATTTCATGTTTTCCTGCTGACTCAATCACTAATTTGGTTTATAAATGTTAATGTTTGAGCTGAAAGTTTTGCCTTTTTTTATGGCAGTGCTGAGGAAATTAATGTGTTAACGTGTTAATTCTATCATAGAGGGACAGTGGATATAGTTGCTTCGTGACTAAAGAGTCCATTGTTTTCCTGTGAGAGGAAAGACTTGTCCTGATGTGTACAGGTCAAGGATATGCTCTAGTACATGGCCATTGGCCAGCTGACGGTGGTGGCATGGTTCGACAGATGGCCAGACCTGAACTGCTTAATATTTCATGCTTACAAAAAACCTGTCTGGTGCCAGGGCCTCTTGTGGTGCCCACCTGTTGCAATACCCTCTGTCCAAGACCAGCTCGAGGCCCAGTCATTGTTACAATACCCTTTGCCCAAGACCAGCTAGAGGCCCTTTCATTGTTGCAATACCCTCTGCCCAAGACCAGCTTGAAGCCCAGTCAGTATGTTACAATACCCTCTGCCCAAGACCAGATAGAGGCCCAGTCATTGTTACAATACCCTCTGCCCAAGACCAGCTAGAGGCCCAGTCTTTGTTACAATACCCTCTGACCAAGACCAGCTCGAAGCACAATCAGTATGTTACAATACCCTCTGCCCAAGACCAGCTAGAGGCCCGGCATTATTCTGTCTGCTGGAGGCTCATCATGTCAGATTCTGCTGGAGACCCAGCGAGTCTCTACCCTGGCTGCCACAACCGTGTGACTACACAGTGTGCTAGCCAGACTAGTGAAGGTCTGGTTATGTAGCAGTCTCCATGCTAGTCCATATCTGATGTACACTCTTTTCCCATTGGCCAGGCTCAGCTTGAGGCTCAGAGAGCCACCCAGGACTTCCAGAGGGCCACAGAGGTGCTACGGGCAGCCAAGGAGACCATCGCCCTGGCAGAACAGAGGCTGCTGGAGGAAGACACCAGGCAGTTTGACTCTGCCTGGCAGGAGATGCTCAACCACGCCACCCAGAGGGTGAGTACTATGCAGCATGGAGAAGGGTAGGAAGGAATGGGTGCATCGCTGAAGCATTAGCAAACCTAATGTTGACACCTAAATGTTGTTATTTAAAGTTTAGTCATTTCTCAGTGTCTGCTAAGACGTTTTAAGTAGATTATGTAACGTGCTTACTGAGCAATAGAGGGATTTGAAGAAAGGGAGAGAATTGTAGGTTGCAATTCTTGTGGACAGTGTGCCAACAATTTTTTTTTTTAAGTTGCTCAGGTTTCACGACTGATAATGTGGATGGAAATCAATGACGCAAAACATAGGAAGTCCTGTGTGTATAGCTGCCAGATCAAGATTGAGTTCTGATTGGCTGTTGCAGGTAATGGAGGCGGAGCATACGAAAACGCGGAGTGAGCTGGTGCATAAGGAGACGGCAGCGAAGTACACGGCAGCCATGAGCCGCATGAAACAGCTGGAGAAGAAACTCAAACGCACCATCAACAAATCCAAGTGAGTCCAACCTAGACACACTATTAAAAAAAAAAAAACACTGCATCAACTATGAAATGATCCCGACACCCACATTTATACATCCATATACAGCTCCGGAAAAAATTGAGACCACTGCACCTTTTTCTTTCCTTTCCAAAAAAGTTGAAAAGGAAAGTTTTGAGTGAGGAACAGAAGCCTTCAATTTGCAGTGGTCTCTTAATTTTAACCCTTCTGTTCCTCACTCAAAACCTTCCTTTTCAACTTTTTAAGGAAAGGAAAGAAAAAGGTGCAGTGGTCTCTTAATTTTTTCCAGAGCTGTATATTTCTTGACTTTGACTTTTTGAGATTCATTTTTATGAGAACAAATTAATAAAAATGAAATATGCAGAGGTACATTCTGGTCATTTTCACAATTATTTAATGTATTCATTAGACCACAACACGAGACAAGGTCAAGGTGTGCTAGTATAATATGCTTTAACAAAGGTCTTTACGTGACCTTAGTCTCCATGGACAATTTTCCCGCTGGGACTGAGAGACTTGCAGCTTCCTTTGCTCAATATCAAATAGTCATGAAGTCAGTATGGCTGAAAGCTAGTCCTCCATGTCATGAAGATGAGCTGACGTGGAGAGTATTTTCACAGTTGGGTCTCTGCACTGCCTAAGCTCTGACAGCCTAATCTTTTCTCCACAGTTTGCTCATCCAATGTGTCAGCCCCCTGTCTCATCCTGTTGCCTTGGTGATATGTACAGTGCTATTCCACTTGTTTTCATCCCCTCTAATCTTTCTTGTTGTCCTCCCCCCCTCGCTCTTTTTTTTTTTTGCTTGACCTCTCTTCGACAGACCTTACTTTGAGTTGAAAGCGAAGTACTATCTACAGCTTGAGGTACATGTACACCATAATTTACTTGCCTTTATCACACAATTATAGTTTTGTTGCTTTGGACTGCACTACAGTTACATCTATACTGATGTGATTGATGTCAGAAAGAGATTTAACATGAACACATTAGCATGTCATGTCAGTTTTATACCATTTGTTGTGGTGATGGTTTTTCTTTGTCCCTGTGTGTTTGTGTCCCCTTATCTATACCAAGCCAATGCTAACAATAACAATGCTAACAATGACTACTTGTCTTCATCGATAGCACCTAAAGAAAAATGTGGATGAGCTGCAGGCCAAGCTGAGCCAGGCCAAAGAGGAGTACAAGACTGCTCTGAGAAACCTGGAGATGATCTCAGACGAGATCCACGAACGCCGACGCAGCTCGACCATGGGCCCCCGGGGAAGGGGCGTGGGCGCAGAGGGAGACTGTGTCGCCGGGGACGACATTGCCAGCTTCAAAATGGAGTCGGATGGAATCTCTAGTGGGTACACTTACAATACATGATGTTCCTGCGATTTCCATTCCACGCCTAAACTGCAGAAAATATGATCAGCCTTCCTACATAAACTGTAGCTTAACTGCCAACTTTGCCTAGTTCTATTTGCTATGTATATTCGTTTAAAGGAACTTCCTGTTTAATTTAAAATACCTGCATTAACACTGCATAAAATCACATGACGGATACAAAGGAAATGAATAACAGCGCTTGTTTGTCTTTCTGTCATAGCTTCATGGCTTCACTTATTGCACCATAATTCCATGCTTTAATAAATAAACAGTCTTCTAGAGAGAGCTGCTGTGGTTGAGCTTGGGCATTAGTAATGTGCTGAATATTTAGGGAGGCTTGACGGGATGGTCCGGGCAGTGTGTCACTTCCCATTGACCTGAATGATGGGCTGTCGGGTAATGTTGCCATGGTAACCTCTCAGAACTGTTGGCTGACCCAGTTTGACGCCAGCGCCTGACGTTATTGCTGATGCACTTTAACCCGCGGAGTTAAGGTAGATGTAGTAAAGTGTCTTTGAAACCTGATGACAGTTAACAAATCAGCCAGTCGTCCTTAATTCAAGGTCATAAAAATATTCCGCAATGAAAACATTCCTTCAAATCCGCATCCTTGTTGGAATGCAGGGTCTTTGACCTACAAGGAAAGAGAACTGGCAGGAAGCAGGAGATTGAGAGTGAAGCGGTTTAGGTGATTAAGTGGAGTGATGGTAAGGAACAGCTGGTGAGTGCTAAAAAAAGATAGAGGAGATTAAGACAATGTTTACACAGTCAGCCCATTTGAGTTCATTTGTTTCACTAATGGTTTTAATCACATCAGCTCTGAAGATCTGATGTCAAATGACAAGTTTGTGAAGGAAGACCAGGATTGGAGTGGCTGTGTAAAGGTGGGCTAAGAGGGTAGTCAGGGAAGGAGAGAGAGACTGCCAGAAATGCTGCCGACACACTTTACACTGGGAGTGTGGAGACAGGCACAAGAAATGCCCTTCTGGATTGTAACTCTGGATGTCACACTGCTGCTCTGTCTGTCTACTCAGCCTGCATTCCCCTGTCTGTCTGTCCACTCAGCATGCCTTCCCCTCTCTGTCTGTCTCTCTGTCTGTCTACTTAGCCTGCCTTCCCCTGTCTGTCTGTCTACTCAGCCTGCCTTCCCCTCTCTGTCTGTCTGTCTCCTCAGCCTTCCTTCCCCTGTCTGTCTGTCTGTCTGTCCACTCAGCCTGCCTTCCCCTCTCTCTCTGCAGTGATGTCAGAGTCCTTTGAGGATGAGACCTGCAGCAGCAGCGCCATGTCGGAGGAGGACTCTGAGACCCGCTCCACCTGCAGCATCCCCCGGGACCTCCCATCGCCCTGCCCGTCCTCCTCCTGCTCCTCCTCCTCTTCCCCTGCTCCCTCCTCACGCCCCTGCAGTCTGGACCTGCCCAGCCCTGTCTCGCTGTCTGACTTCGGCCTCATCTCGCCCATCCTGGGACCGCGCAGCGAGTGCAGTGGGGCATCGTCTCCTGACTGTGACCTGGAGAGAGGTGGGTGGAGCTGATCACCTTTCTTCAGTCTGTGGTGGGGGGGGGGCGTTCATCCTGTTTGAGGTAGTGTGTGTAAATGAAAAAGGACAGCGGGGTGAGGGCATCTAATTTCAGGAAGTTCCTCATCTGCTGTCCTTGTGACCCTGAGGACCGGAGAGGACCCTTAGTCGTTGTTATAGATCAGAGCAGGTGCACAGCCTCAGGCCAGCAGTACCGCTGGGGAGGCCTTTGCCTTTCTGCTGTGTTCCTGTGAGCCGGCCTCAACCGCTGAGAATTGTTAGTATAGGTCAGTCAGCCACAGTGGAAATATAGCGTGCGTGTGTGCGTCATATATGACCAGGCTCACATCTGTGTTTTAGGTGACAGAGCTGAGGGCGCGGAGGGTGAGCTGGACAACGCCGTAAACAACAACGGCACCTCCATTCCAAACACCAAGAAGACCACAGGCCTGGAGGGCCGCCTCAGCTTCCTGTCTCTCCGACGCTCACGCATCGACAGTACCAAGAACGCTGAACGCAACCTCCAAAGCCGCTCACCGACCCTCAACCCTCTCCAAGCGGTGGTCTTGGTTAATGGGGTGTGATGAGGAAAAACAAATCCACAAACAACCCCCATCACCGGCTGGCTATGTGTGCCTATGTGTTGCTTTGCCAGTACACACACACACACACACACACACACACACACCATTTTAAACCATGAACTAATGAAATGAGACTGGCAAACTGCCTCTGTAGGAGAATACAAACTCAATGGTCAGTGTGTGTACACAGTTCCTATGGATCATGAATAGATGTAAACCCAGGGTGGGTGAACATTGAAAGGCTCCACAGTTTATAGGCTTCCCATAATTCCCTGCTGTACTACCCAAGCAAGACTGGCTAACATCCTGAGGGTGGGGACTCGTGATATAACGGGAGGGGAGATAGTGTCGTTATGTTTTCTCTCGTTTCCAGACAAAATACACTCCTACTTTAAATGTAGAAAGGTTATTTAAAAAACTGCCACCTATTTTACTTACACAGACAATTGTAATGACAGTGTATCCAGCATTAATAGCAATACGTGTTGTGCTTTTTAAGAGCATTCAAGGCCAACTTGAACAAGAATTTATGATTTTTAAAATAAAATACATTTAATGAGTGAACGTTTGATAAATATCTGTTCTAGCTTGATGTGTTCAGTTATATTATCTCAGATACTTGATGTGAATATTCTGCCCTCTTTGTAATCCCGTATACAGCATATAGATGCTATAATGAGTCCTCAGGGCCGGATTAACCAATGTTTTGTATTGCACAACTCATTCCAAGCCAGCAGTCTAAATGTGAATCCATATTGCCAACTGTATTAAGTTAAAATGGAATTGAACAAGAATGGAAGAAATGTTCGAGGTGAGGTAGGGTAAGATATTCCTTACGCTTTTCATCCTGTTGTTCATCAGTGTCACACTGTGGGACCAGGGAGATGTGAGTGGGCAGCCCCCAGCCCCCTATCCATCTCCCGGTCACAGCATCTACATCACTCTGACCTGAGGGACAACCACCACCCTGTTACACTAACAACTAAGCAATAGTGCAAGAACAGAACTGTTGATAATCATATCTGCCCAAGGATACTTTCACATATGTGGGCAATGAAAATGGCTAGCCCGTTAATACTCAGTCTGAGGAGGGCTTTGTCTTGGACGGAGAATGAGGCCATTTGTGGAAACTGAATGATTGTTTCTGGTAGACACTTCGCTACTGTATGTAGTTGATCCTTGATGGCCAAAGTGGGCTGCAGTAGACTAGGGTGTTTGTGAGGTCTAGTTGTCTGTCTCAAATATTCTTAAAAATGGCTTCCTCTTGTGGTCTCCTTATGCTGCATGGCCACATGTAAAATGTATTAGGTCATTTATTTGAGGAGATGATAAGAAGCTGTAGCACAAGTGTGTTGGTATACAGTAGATGTACTCCTGTGATCACCAGTCTATGTACTGTATGGAAATGTAACGTCTCTATGTACCTCTGTCACCCTTTAGTGTGAAATATGATTACACTATGACTTCTCTCTCATAGCAGTATTTTTCCCAGTGGGTCTTGTCATGGTAGAACACCGTTCCATTGTCTTTCTAAAGCTTATGTGCCTGTTTTCAAAAAGTTATAAAATAAACTGATGTTCAATGTAGTAGGCCTATTTTCATTTCTTACAGTCTTTCTACAATATCAAACTGTTGATTATATTTCCTCTCTGCCTGAAGGAATCTAAATCTTAAGACATTGCCTGAGAACTGGACTTGATCTAATTTGCTGTAACAAGCACAAGAGGGATAGGAAGGTACTTATCACACTATCGATATAAAAGGTCATGATGCATTTCTATCAGAACCCTATTCAGTAAATGACCCTGTCTAGACCGTAGTCGTCCTGACTCCACTGACTGGGACAGAATTTGGAATTTAAGTCAAAAGACTTATTTAACCACCTCAGTGCAGTAAATACCTTACCTGGTACCTGGTTCACCAGGCCTGGTCATGGTCTCTGCTCTGTGGTTCTCACCGTGACTAAGGGCCACACACTGCAATTGTTGTTTCCTAATGATGTCAGACTTTAGAGAACAGGTCAGATCTACACCAACAAACAGACACACATTTCCTTCAATGCCATATTTAAATACATCATTCCACATTAAGTGCAAGTTCTGCATGATCATACCAGACCACGATATGATTGTACTATTGCGTTTGACAGAAGCAACTGTTCCTTTTTTAAAGTTACTAAAGAGGGAACAAAACCATAATTTGAAATACAGAACAGAAAGAAGTGCTTGGCCATACTGTATTTCTTTGAGTAAAACAGTTAACACCTAACTGCTAATACAAACAAATGTAACAGTACTTTGGCGTCATCTATTCTTGCAAGTCCATCCTGTACTAAAAATGAATTGACTGTTTGAGAACAGAGGAATTGGCTTATTGAAGAAACGGACACTGTAAAGCCTTGAAACTTAACAGAAATGGTTAAAAAAAACGCCAAACACCCAACAGTCTTTTCTGTTCAACACAGAGCAGGAGAAACAGCCGTGAAGGACACAAGTCCAGCCTGGCGAATAAACAGGAGACGGGGGATTGGCGTTACGTTTCAAAAGTCATTTTCCAAGTGAGTAGGTGTTCTTCACAAACAAGCACACGTACACTTTCTCCATTCCCATCACACCTCCTTAGTGCCAGAGATAAGCCCTTAGAACGCGATCAGTTGTACCGTCAAAACAACAATATCTTCGTTCCTGTGCAGCAACACAGAAATCCCAGCCATGTTGCATTCTCCTGAGGAAAAGACCGCAGAGGTTTTGGTTGCGGTCTAGAATGTCACCCTCTGTTCTCGGTAAATAACAGCACCGCCTCTTTGAGTACTGGCGGTCAAGTAATCGAACATTCAACATTCATGTGAACATTCACTAAAGGTTATATACAGAGGACAGTGAATGGTTGTTGTGACCATATGATTTATAAAAAACATCATGTCAATATGGCAAAGGAAGCTACTCCATTATCAGTGCTGACAGTCATGCCAAAAAAAACGGTCCCTTCCCAAATACCCTTGATACACTTCCTGCAGATCTATACATGCGGGCTAGGTGATGGCAATATGCTAATAACGGGTGGTATAGTAATATGACACCGCCAACACCTATCCAGTCATTTGACATTCCAACAGGAGTCAACAAGGAGAATAGAAAGGGTCGGCTCTCTGTTAAACCAAATCAGTCTCCTAGGGTAGTTCGGTCGTCATGAGTTCCAGACAGAGTTTAGGTGTGTGTTGAGGGGACAGTGAGTGTCCATGTTGTACGCAAGTCACTCCTGGTGTCGACACCTCCTCTCCTCATTGGAGATGAGAGACCTTTAGGGGCGTGGCGCTGCTGAAGTCCAGGAAGAAGGGTCCTTCCTGTTTGGGCAGGAAGGTGGTTGGGATGACGTTGTAGATGCCGGCAGGGACATGGTCCACCTCCATGTAGCAGAACCCACACCTACAGAGGGAGAGAAAGGTAGGTCACCATGGCTCTGTCTCCATTCCTTCATAACACAGGTTTTTACAATGCAACGTCAACCATCCAGTCCTGGACAATAACTACCACCAAACACACTGGCGCACAGCATAACATTTATACTCAGTTACAGAACAGACCATTCATATGTACCTATGCATCAGTTATAGACACTCTCTGCTACTGAATATACAGTGGGGCAAAAAAGTATTTAGTCAGCCACCAATTGTGCAAGTTCTCCCACTTAAAAAGATGAGAGAGGCCTGTAATTTTCATCATAGGTACACTTCAACTATGAGAGACAAAATGAGAAAAAAAAAAATCCAGAGAATCACATTGTAGGATTTTTAATGAATTTATTGGTAAATTCCTCAGTAAAATAAGTATTTGGTCACCTACAAACAAGCAAGATTTCTAGCTCTCACAGACCTGTAACTTCTTCTTTAAGAGGCTCCTCTGTCCTCCACTCGTTACCTGTATTAATGGCACCTGTTTGAACTTGTTATCAGTATAAAAGACACCTGTCCACAACCTCAACCAGTCACACTCCAAACTCCACTATGGCCAAGACCAAAGAGCTGTCAAAGGACACCAGAAACAAAATTGTAGACCTGCACCAGGCTGGGAAGACTGAATCTGCAATAGGTAAGCAGCTTGGTGTGAAGAAATCAACTGTGGGAGCAATTACTAGAAAATGGAAGACATACAAGCCTGATACACTGATAATCTCCCTCGATCTGGGGCTCCACGCAAGATATCACCCCGTGGGGTCAAAATGATCACAAGAACGGTGAGCAAAAATCACAGAACCACACGGGGGGACCTAGTGAATGACCTGCAGAGAGCTGGGACCAAAGTAACAAAGGCTACCATCAGTAACACACTACGCCGCCAGGGACTCAAATCCTGCAGTGCCAGACGTGTCCCCCTGCTTAAGCCAGTACATGTCCAGGCCCGTCTGAGGTTTGCTAGAGAGCATTTGGATGATCCAGAAGAGGATTGG
>JACXGI010014726.1:0-18558 GCA_016801175.1 Esox masquinongy | reverse complement strand
TTTGCTTCCCACAGTGCACATTGGTTTTAAACATAATGGACAAAAACTGACAATACTATCTTAGCATACAAATCTTTGGATCCACCCTTTCATCATACAGTTGTGCTCAAAAGCTTGCATAATTGATATGCAAGCTTTTGGACAATTAATATGCAAGCCTTGGACAATTGATAATCTATGTACCATTTGTAAAAAAAAAATGTGAGTGAGCAGGCAAAACATGTCTTTTATTTCTTATGGGATTCATATTCAACTGTAGGTCTTAACAGAATGGCACAATCATAAAAGAAAACATGGCAACAAAGAAAAAAATGAACTGACCCCTGTTCAAAAGTCTGCATACCCTTAGTTCTTAATACTGCGTATTGCCCCCTATAGCATCAATGACAGTGTACAGTCGTTTGTAATAGTTGTCTATGAGGCCCCGAATTCTTGCAGGTGGTAAAGCTGCCCATTCGTCTTGGCAAAATGCCTCCAGGTCATGCAAAGGCTTTGGTTGCCTTGCATCAACCGCACGTTTGAGTTCTCCCCAGAGTGGCTCAATTACATTAAGGTCAGGAGACTGTGATGGCCACTCCAGAACCTTCACCTTTTTCTGCTGTAACCACTGGAGGGTCAACTTGGCCTTGTGCTTAGGGTCATTGTCGTGCTGGAAATGTGCGTCCCATGCGCAGCTTTCGTGCAGAAGAATGCAAATTGTCTGCCAGTATTTTCTGATAACATGCTGCATTCATCTTGCCATCAATTTTCACAAGATTCCCTGTGCCTTTAGAGCTCACACACCCACAAAACATCAGTGAGCCACCACCATGCTTCACAGTGGGGATGGTATTCTGTTCACTATAGGACTTGTAGACCCCTCTCCAAACATAGTGCTTATGGTTGTGACCAAATTACAGTGTGCCAGAAGCTGTGAGGCGTGTCAAGGTGTTGTCAGGCATTTTGTAACCAGGCTTTTTTGTGGCATTGGCACAGTAAAGGCTTCTTTCTGGCAACTCGACCATGCTGCTCATTTTTGTTCAAGTATCGTCGTATTGTGTTCCTTGAAACAACCACACCGTCTTTTTCCAGAGCAGCCTGTATTTCTCCTGAGGTAACCTGTGGGTTTATCTTTATATAGTGATTGAACAGTACTGACTGGCATTTGCAAGGCTTTGGATATCTTTTTATATCCTTTTCCTTTATAAAGTCCCATTACCTTGGTACGCAGGTCTTTTGACAGTTCTTTTCTGCTGCCCATTGCTCAGTATCAAGCCTGCTCAGTGCATCCACGTGAGAGCTAACAAACTAATTGACAATTTATACACAGATACTAAATGTAATTTAAAAAGCCACAGGTGTGGGAAATTAACATTTAATTGCCAACATCAGCTCTGTGTCACCTTGTGTGTCTGTAACAAGGCCCAACATTCAAGGGTATGTAAACTTTTGGTCAGGGACATTTGGGGGATTTCTGTTATCATTACGATTTAAAAAGGAGCCAAACAACTATGTGATAATAAATGGCTTCATGTGATCACTATCTTTAAATATTCTTAAAATTTTACATCCTTAAAATTGTTTTGCATGATCTGTCATATTCCATGCCCAAAATCCATGACAAAATTTCACAATTTCTGCCAGGGTATGCAAAATTATAACGAACAACATGCAGTTGCGCTCATATTTTCCCCCCTCATTTTCCATTTTTTAACAGGGTACTGTGCTATCTTTTACCAGCTCCAAATTATTAAATTTTTAAGGTATGGATTTGGAAGTGCACCTATTGAATGTAATATTCTTTCAATGGTCCTTTTTCTTTTGAAATGTAACACAAATTTTAAATCTAAGAAAAGTGTGTGAGAATGTGACATAGAGAGCATTTAGTAATTGTTATTATTTATGGATAAAATTCTTGTTATTTGTCATGTAATAAAATTACCAGGGATTTTTTTGGAAGGAATTTTGGGAAAGTATGTAGGGAGGAAAGAGAAAATTCAATTAATAAGAACAATTGAGAAAATAATAATAAAAAGTTATGTTGATATTTAGGGGACAGTCTGTAGACCAACAGAACAGTATCGTGTACATGTTTATTTATTTTTTATTAGAAACATCAATAAAAATGTAACAATAATTATTTACATAAATAAAGGTGTCTTATTTCAAAACAGTGTTTTTCAAAATGTTTGGTAAAAATTATACATTTGTAGAAATTAATATTTCAAATGCTTGATATTGTGACACTGGGCAAGAATCATACAAAATTCACCCCAAGGCAAAATGTATAGAATTGCAGAATCATCATTTTTTGTTTTCCTTTTTTCACTCCTGCACTTCACACTGAGACACAGGAAACTTCTTACCCGCCAACCATCCCTCCCAGACAGTCACACAGCAGACAGACTTTTAGCTTCTTCTGTAAATATTGTTATTTTTTGTTATAAATTGGGGAACAAACATATTTTCTGCAAGGGTGAGGGAATTAATGCCACAGGTTTATAACAGATAAGATGGTTAGTATGTTGTCTCTTTCCATGACTTCAACGTCACCTGAAGCATCAGAAGATGTAGAAGAGATACTAATCACTAATCAGCATAATCATTTAGTACCAATAAATATAGAATGATTTCAGCCATCAAGTTGTCATCTTACTGCAATGGTTGACTTGCCTCATCATGCTCCAGCGACTCCTTGTGGTGTCTTGGGTGCTTCTGAGATGAATCAAGGTAAAAGACCGGACAATGCTTTCCCTCCAGCATGCAATGCCCAATTTGGACATTTTCACTTAGGGGTGTACTCACTTTTGTTGCCAGCGGTTTAGACATTAATGGCTGTGTGTTGTGTTATTTTGAGGGGACAGGAAATTTACACTGTTATATAAGCTCTACACTCACTACTTTAAATTGTAGCAAAGTGTCATTTCTTCATTGTTGTCACATGAAAAGATATAATCCAATATTTACAAAGATGTGAGGGGTGTACTCACTTTTGTGAGATACTGTATATTTCTTGGTTGAGCGAGCAGCTTCATATAATAATATGAATGGCATCAAATATACAGTACTTCAGAGAACAGATAATGTATCTCAACATTGATTGCCCTGATTCTGCTGGGAGTTGTTGCATTGAAGGGGCCTTCAGCACAAAAAAAAGGAAAAAGCAACTGAAAGTGTCTCAGTAAGGTGTTGGGCCACCACTGACCGTGAGAACAGTTTCTATGTCCCTTGGTATAGATTAATCGAGTCTCTGGAACTCTACTGGAGGAATGGAACACCATTCATTTATACAGCTCCAGAAAAAGTAAGAAAAAATAATTTTTCTTTCCTTTCCAAAAAAGTTGAAAAGGAAGGTTTTGAGTGAGGAACACAAGGGTTAAAATTAAGAGACCACTGCAAATTGAACGCTTCTGTTCCTCACTCAAAACTTTCCTTTCCAACTTTTTTGGAAAGGAAAGAAAAAGGTACAGTGGTCTCTTAATTTTTTCCGTAGCTGTATATTTATATATATGTATATAAATATATACTTTATTCAATTTACAAATAAACCCTTACCACCCAAATTTGACTTTCAGGGGCCTAAGACCTTTGCACGGTATTGTATGTATACTTTACTTTTTATGTCCATTCAATATGTTTACTCTTGCTCCAGTACGTACATAAAGAGAATAATGTAGTCCAATAAAAAATAATTCTGAGACCTAATAATATTTTATTTTCATCAGTTTCATCAGTAATTTCAGGGGTTTTGTCCCGTGGGCAAGGCTTCTGTAACAGGCACTAGTTACAATACATTACTTTATACCACCTACTTGTTCTCTATGGGCCCCCTTGAGAAAAATGCTGATTAATTTGGTTAATTTGGTTTTAGGATTGTTTCATAAATATACTATACTGTGACTAGTGCAAGGGTTGGCAGCAATGTTAATGCAGAGCCAATGTAACAACAAAATGTTTCAGAAATGTTTTCATAAACAACATCTCTTTATTTGGTAGAGTACTACTTCAGACTTAAAAAATTAATATACATGTATATATATAAAAGTAATACAAAGCAATCATTTGGAGAATTCTTGAATTGGCTCCGCATGAAGCTGGGTTCCAATTAAATTACATTGGTGAATATGATTTTTCCTACCAATCTACAGAACGTACAGAATCTACTTATATAATTAAAGATAAATTAATGTGTAGGTCCTCATACCTCAGAGCAACTATGTAGACATTTTTGGCAGCCAATAGAGCAGAGAATAATTTTGGATGTACATTATATTTTAGTACAATATAATCTTTTACTCGTATTTCACTAAATGCAGAAAAACAGGATTTGTGGTTTGACTTAAAGCCTCCTTAGATTATCTAATCAAAAAGTGGCTTAGTTCACCCTCAGTACTCTGTACTTTGTAGACAACCTCACACCAGAGACTTGTGTTGTGTTGTTTCAGATCCACAGAGGTAATGTTAAACACCTCATTGGGTGGAATCAGCACCTCCACTATTGGCAGATTAGAAGAATTCTTAACTGAGACACCAAAGTAAGAGGCAATCTCAAAGCAGGATTGATTTCCAAAGTGTTTTTTTTTGTTTTCAATGCTTGGGGTAAACTGTCCGAATCAAATCGTGAGGCTTTTTACATCAAAACTAATATTGGTTCCAGAGAAGGTTGTGAGAAGTTTTTTGGTGTTCAGTTTTCGTACGCCATCGTTCAAGATAAATGCAGGGAGTGATACTTGAATGTGTTGTAGCTTGTCTTTTGGGTACAAGTTGCGTTGTTGAAAGACTTTTAAATGTAATTTGAAGGATTCACATACACCTGGAGTGCAATGCAATTGTTTTTAGAGAGTTTTCCCAATGGAACTTTCTTGAGTTGTAATAGTCTTCAGCAGCAGTCCAGATCTGATTGAAAACTTGGTCATTTTGTCTCTTTTGTATCAGATAATAATTGTTTACTATATTGGAGGCCCTTAAAACTGTTACATTTAGTCGCCTTTAATCTTATATGTTCATAAACAGAATGTGTAGGATATCATCAAGTTTCATGCAGATGAAAATAACCTAAATGGTATTTCAGACTTATCAAAATCTTAAAACGGGTCAATTTGACCCTAACATAACTTAGGGGTTTAGGGAGCCTTAGTGTACTAGTGGTTTTGTGGTCATGTTCATTTCTTCTCATTTTCACAGCACCTCCTCTTGCAGAAAAAAAAACTTCTTTCTAATGCTGATCTGTGTTTGTGTGTCATGACCAACACCCTCAAAACTGCTGAAGGATTAGAAAGACACTTCAAGATCTCCTGATCATAATTCAAATTATATGACTGATTCAGACATGGAGTACTCTGTAGCCAGTAGAACACCAATCAATCAAACAATAAATCAATCAATCTACCAAAGAAAGCAGCCTAATTAATCCATTCATCACATGTATTTTAAAAATTGGTCAAAGAACCCTGTTTTACAGATGTCATCAGCCTGTTGGGTGGAAATTAATAGCTAAACTTTTGGTACCCTGAAATAGGGAGACTACAGAGCTGCTTGAAAGTTAATGAAACCTGCCAGGGTGGTCATTATTTTTGTATCAACTATAACAAATATAACTCATAAAATCCTTATGTACACCTCAATTTGTAATAAAGACATTCCAAATAATGACACAAACAAACACATAGGATATATTTTTATTGTGTATATTTGACAAGTGTTTTTTTGAACAACAACTCAGGTTTCAGGTGTGCAAAAACATGTGAACCCCTTCATTCAATAGGCTGTTGATCCTCCATTAGCAACAATAACTTTAGCCATGATTTTTCTGTGCTACTGGAGAAAATAAACAACTTTCAACAACATGTTTTCATCTCAGGCCTCATTCCAACCTAGGGGAAAGGAAATTAATCTTTTAGCGGACTCCTTGGGCTGAATACGTGGCTGACATCGGCATGCCTCAACCACGGGATAAGGTTTATTGACAATTTCGATATTTTTTGGAACTGTAAAGACCGCTTTAGACCTGATGGGGTTCATCCAAACATCATGGGATGCCGGCTGCTTGGTGCCAACATACGTCACGCTCTTGGAATGCCATTTCCAAACAAGATAAGCATGAAGGACAGTACTCATAGGCAGAGTATCCACCCCCCCTCTCCTGACCCTCTAACTAAAATTACCCAATGCTTCCAGAAGTTGTCCTTGTCCCAAACGGGGGCACAACATCTCCCATCCCCCCCTCCACCAAACTCACCCTCTCCCCCTCTACCACACTCACCCTCTCCCCCTCCATCACACTCACCAATCAGGGAGCTAGTTCTAACCAAAGAGAGCAGAGCTCATCTTTCCCACTCCTCCCCCCCGTTTAAAACGATTGCTTAGACTACTGCCACATCGTCAACAACCTTGTCCTTTATTTCCACAGAACACAGAATATACTCGGTGATGTGCTTCGGGTCCCTGCTATTGTGAAAATAGCAATGCCGACTGCTTGGAGTACAAGCTAGGACCCAGTATCTCTATTCCTGTGTTGATTAGAAATAGAAGGAATCGTGAGCATGCAACCTATAAAGTAAACTTGTCTAATCTGTTAACTGTAACACGTCAACCTACTAGTCCAGGAACCGCTATTATATCTATTAAGCTGGCTTTACTTAATATCAGATCTCTCGCCAACAAATCATCCTTGGTAAATGACATCATAATATCCTACAACCTAGATTTTATGTTTCTCACTGAAACGTGGCTAACAGAAGATTGTAGTGCTACTATTCTTATTGAGACGGCACCTGAAAAATGTGGCTATATGAATATGTGTTGAAATGGTTGGAAAAGGAAGAGGAGTGGCTGCCCTATTCAAAGATACATTCCAGTGCAAATAAAATACACTAGGTAATTTTATTTTTTTACATTGAAGGGTACCCCCAAAATTTTGATTTTAACCATTTACAGACCGCCACGATATTCTCCAAATTTTATTGATGATTTTGCTGAAATACTCTCTGTTATATCAGTTGATTATAACTTGGTTATTATTACAGGGGATTTTAACATCCACATAGATAATAGTACGGACAATAATGCCAAAGAACTTTTTGCACTACTTGACACTTTTGATCTCACTCAACATGTAAAAGAGCGTACACACACTCAAGGCCACATTCTAGATCTGGGTATCTCTAAAGGTCTCGATATTTCCTCTGTCATGATTAAAGACTTGGCCCTGTCTGATAATTTCTGTGTCTTTTTTGAATCACTGATCACCCCGAATATTCCAGTAAACTCTGTTTCTGTTAAGAAAAGGTACATTAATGAGAGTACCAATGCTCAGTTTATGGAAGCCATAGCTATCTCTCCAACAATAAGTGCTGAGTCAGTTGTTGTACTCCTGGATCATTTTAATGCCAAAATATTGAAAGTCATGGATCGTGTTGCACCCTGAAAAGAGAATGTAGGAAAGCGGAACGTAAGTTGAGGAAAACTAAACTTAAAATTCACTATGACATCTATAAACAAAGCCTTGGTAGCTTCAACAACCCAGCAAGCAACACGCCAGCGGCCCACTAGCTTTCTGCTGCTGCGGCCGTCGAGCGTTTCTGCAAAGTGTCTGGCTTTTTTTTTTATTGCGCACGTGGCAGTCGGGCCACCGGTGGGCCGCTTTCATTACAATGCCTTCCAACAATAGCCTGATCAGTGGCTCACCAGCGGCTCGACGGCGGTTAGCCGCTTTTATGCACTAAACCCAGCGGGATGCCTAACGCCCCAATATTAGGTTTTATTTATAATAATCCTTTACACTAATTTTGGTCATATCACAAATGACAATGAACTGAATAAAATCTAAACAATTTATTTCAAATAGTGCAAGATGCATACAAAAAAACATGCATTATACAGCAAGCAAACAAAATAAACATGTGCAAATGAATTTAAATACATTTTTAAAAAAATCAAAAAGTGCAAGAAAACGTATCCAGCAACAGATAGTAAAATTACAGTATTTGAATGTGAAAAAGTACAAAATAATCATAATACATTACAAACTAAACAAGGGCTAGAATGGCAGTAATATACATAAGTGACCTAGCAGCAATCGATAGAGTTATTGAATATTATAGATACATCAGTGCAATAAGCTTATGAATGGTGGCATAGCACACTACAACTACAGTCAGAATTAAGAACATTCACACACAGCTTTAAATATATTAAGAGGATAATGCGATCATATACATAACACTGTACATAGGAGCAGTTTAAAAAGAGTACTGTAGATTAGCAGCAATATTGGTTGTGCTGGAGATGTCATTCATATTCACGGCAGGTCCATTGTACCGCCGCGACGTCT
Organism: Esox masquinongy; assembly: GCA_016801175.1. Lineage (NCBI taxonomy): Eukaryota > Metazoa > Chordata > Actinopteri > Esociformes > Esocidae > Esox > Esox masquinongy. Next base: position 10,247 of record JACXGI010014726.1, on the reverse strand, counting down.
TCTCCCACCTGTACGGTCAGCTGCCCCTTTCTGGTACCTGGGGACCTGGTTCTGGACAGCCTCGTCAGTGGCATCCCGGTTGGAAGGATTCTTCCTTATGGCTCCTGTAATACAGTAATCAGATATTGTTCTTAAATGGTCTGGCATGATTTTGAGAATTGACATTCAAGACAAATGAAATGTTTCATGAAGACAACGTGCTAGCGCAACTATAGTCTTGTTTTTACCTGATTGTAGAGCCAGCTGTGCCCTCAGCTCGACCTTCTCTTCAGTCAGCCGCTTGATCTTCTCCAAATGTTCTGAAAGTAAAGACAGTTGTTGTGGAAATGTTTGAATTAAGGTACATTTGAGAAATGTGTTTTATATTGCCTGGTATGTAACTCTATACTTTGATTGTGACACATGTCTGCATTATATCAGAGCATCACTAGATACTCTGACCATGTTTATCTGCTCAACTCAAAAAGGATGTCTGTCCTTTGCTCCTTAGGAATGCAGGAGAGGGGGATCTGGTATTTGCCTAGGGGGCATCATTGAATGGTATCAGCAGATTATAGGGTTACTCATAAATCTGCCTATCTATTGTTTGTCCAGATGATATAAGACCTCTTTAGAGTTCAAGAGGTTACCCATGTGGGGGAGGACAGCCTGCCCCTTGGTTAAAACTTAGGATTGTGATAGAACAAAGGAAATGAGTTTTATTGACATAGGACAGGGCAGCATCTTACCACACCCATTTTTCCTCTATAAGTACTGATGATTGTCATGTATTAATTCAGAGACTCCTCAGATGATTATCCTGTAAGCGTTTGACGCGTCTCCCTATTTGCAAGGAAAACGGTTAATTGTGAAGAGAATTTTGTCTCTGTACTTACTCTTTTAAGAGTGTCAATGGAATTCGATGGAATTGCCATCATACTTTGGGAGCTCATCCTTGGTTACTTAACCTGGTGCCTTGAAATCATATCCTAGCGGGTCAACTGTGCACGGCCGGTGACTGGTTCTCCGGAGCCCTAAATCCTCCCCCGCTCGTGGACTGGCTGCGAAAGAGCTGAGAGTCAGGGCGCCCGGCTGAAATGATTTCCGAGATTCATCAGTACAGGTACCCGGGCTGAAATTTAGAACTCAGGAGGTAAGAGCACAGTACGCTTGAAAATCTGCAGAATAAGGTTAGACATTATAGAAAACTGTTAACAGTACGGTGGTTGGACCACTGTATAAAACACCGGTGTAAGGAATATCTCGCGAAAGGGCTGACGAGCTTATTAACGCATGCTGGGCATGTTAATCGAGGTACCAGGGTGACAGGTGGCGGCATGACGACCCCATGGTGTTCGCTCTGGATCCGGTGTTTTCGCCACGCTTAGGTTTGCTGGGTTTAATGATGTGCAAGTGCGACAGTGAATCTTTGCCAGTCTCTCGCGTTAACGGTGGACCGGCAAAACAAAATTATGTCTGTGGTTTATGGTGTCTGGCCATGTGAACAAATGTATCTTTGGGAGTTATTAGGTGTTCCGGTTAATGGCGTTTTCATTCGGTGGTGGATGCATGGCCTACCAGGCAGATTGGAGGAATATGGACGAGGTAACGTACGGAATTTGCAGAAGGTGTCAGGAACGGGAGTGGGGACCCAATCGCGGAAAGGAAGAGCGAGGGGGGAGAGACAGAGAGGGCGATCGGAGTCAGGCAGGGAACCGATCCCCAGACAGGGGGCGGGGGTGCAGACCGGTGGCAGGCAGAGTAGTCGGGGAGAGGCAGTAGGTCGGTGCATGGGCGGACGGCAGAAGTACAGGCAAGGAGCAGATGGTCGACACACGGGCTGGCAGCTGAGGTACAGGAAGGGAGCAGGCAGAGAAGTCGGGGACAGGCAACGAGTCGGTACACGGAAAATCCAAACAGCAGGAAGACTCGAAGGTAGCTGAGAAGCGCATGTAGTAATCGACCATGATCCGGTGGGGAAGGAATGACAGAGAGCAGAGGATATACTGTGGGTAACGAGGTGAGTGGGAACAGGTGCGTGATCGCAGATTGGGAACAGGTGTGACGGAGGAGTGGGTGCGCGCTGGCAGCTCAGGGACGCGAGCGCCTGCCTCTGCGCGTTCGCGGAGGCGTGACAGAAGGTATAATATAAAGTTGTTTGGAAGGCGTAGGCTACGGTATGTAGAACATCTGGAAGCTTTAGGAAAGTTTGTGTGGGGTTTATTGATCTCTGTGTTGTAATTCTTTTCGCTCAGGTTGAATGGATTGTCCCTATGACCGCCTCCACTCTCCCACGGTGTTCCACCTGGCCGATCACTGGGACTCCTTGGAGTCCCATCCCGCCCGGCGACACAGCATCGGTGGAGTACATTTCCCTACAATCGACGTAGCCAAGCCCTCTGGTGACCACGATAGCCCCCGACTCATTTCGCTCTATGGACCTTTGTTGTTGTGAACGTGGTGATGCAGTAGGCCGTCTGGAGGCCGTTTTGCTCCACTTTGGAAGTGTTGAGAGAGTCTACGCGGGTCAAGAAGAGTCGAAAGGGGGGAGAATAACACACCAGGTACGTAAACTCTTTTGGCCCAGCCGGTGTTTACAGCAGCTAAGACCAAAAGAGGACTACAGACCCGGGGTTGAGGAAGAGACTATGCTAACCGCTACATTTAAATTTATGATGCTACCGCTAGACATTCGACGGGACATTGGATTTGGGAAGATACCCGTGGGAATCAAGATGATGGCTGTTTATGTAGTGTTCCCGCAAGAATAGTGACAGTTGCTGCCGCCTCTCTGGCCTCGCCTCGAGTGACCCAACGGGAACACGCAGGAACGCTAAACCGCCTGAGTTAGGGGTGCTGACGGTCAGAGGAGACGGCCCTGAGAGCATCAACCGGTGAGATCTTTCCTTAACACTACCCTGGTTTTTCTCTGACATATTTAGAGAATACTGGATTTATGCCTTTGCATGTGGTTTAGTAAACTCGGTGGTTGGTTTTGGTATGTCAGGATTGATGGATTTGAGACAGTAGGGTAAATAGAAGTAATTTTTTAGGGTATTTCAGTTATAGCTACTGTAGTTAAGGAACCACCATTGTTCAGTGTCCTGTTAGCACTAGTAGCACTCCCATACATTAATCCTATTGCGGGGCGATACGTGCAGGATTTTAAGCAGCTAGACTGCGGCAGCTGGACTGCGGGAAAATCTGCAATTAAGGTTGGACCTTCAAATTTGCAGTTAAGGTTGGAGCTTATAGCCAAAATCTGCAGTTAATGTTGGACCTTCAAATATGCAGTTAAGGTTGGACCTTATAATCAAAATATGCAGTTAAGGTTGGACCTTATCATTAAAATATGCAGTTAAGGTTGGACCTTATAGTCAAAATCTGCAGTTAAGGTTGGACCTTATCATTAAAATATGCAGTTAAGGTTAGACCTTATTGCTGTATGTGCACTCACCGATTCCGTACACGGCCATGGCCCAAGTCCCGGGCATTTGTGATTATCTGGTTATGGTCGACCTAGTAAATGCATTTGTCCATTTTGGTATTCCCTGTGCACGAGGGATCCGATTGGCTGCATTGTGTATTCCTTGGTGGAATATTTGATCTCGTCTACTGAGATTGTTGTTTACCTGGAAGTTTTGAATTCGCGAGGTTTTGCTTTGTTTGGTGTTCACTTGGGTGAACGCATTCATTGCGTCGTTAATGTGATTCTTTGGTGAGACCCGCTCTTTAGGCTTTTGCCTTAGTGCCAATTCCACAAAATTGAAATGTGCCTTCCAGTGTTGTGCTGGTGGCTGGCACACGTGGAGGTATTCGCCTGATAACTTAGGATTCAATGCGAGACTAATTTCCTAAAGTTCATCCGAGTGATAAATTGGAAATTGGTACAATGATGCTTTCCTCATTTGGTACAATATGGTCTTGTGGTTTCATTATAATGTGTTAAAATAGTGTTTCTCTATGCTTGTATGGGGTAGTAGAATGAAGAACCACATGGTGATAGTCTTTAAAGTTAAGAACACACGTTGTTTCCCATGTAGACTGGATTCGCATCCAACATAGTCCTGGCCTGCAACAGTGGGTGAAATAGCCACGGCCCGTTTATTCCCCAAATAGCCGTAGGCCTAAAAATTAGGTGTCCTATTTTCAGTGTAGAATTGGGTTTGGTTAAATGATTTGGTTTCGTTTTGTTTGTATTTGCAATAACTGGGATGATACTTGTTTTAAGACCAACGTCTGTTACTCGTTATTGGGATTTAGATTCTAAAATGGTATGCTGGCAAATTGACAAATGGGGTAGATTGCTGTGACAGTGTTTAGAGATCTAGATTGAGTGTCCTTGGGATTACTCACTGATTGTACCTTGATTTTAGTGACATCATGCATCTAGTTTTTGTTAACTTGGCCTTTCTTGAGAGTTTTTTTCTCCCTGCTGTTACTGTGTTGATAAGATAGGCAATTTTTTTTCCAAACAGCAACAATATTAGATGAGTAGGGTAATAACTCTGAACCTTCAGTTACTGTAGGATGTCGGCAAGTTGAAAGCATGACGTTTTTTACTACAGACAGTCTGTAGACCATGTCACGTTTTTGTGTGGAAACTTTCATGAACGTTTCGTGAACATTTTAAATAATCCATTTGGCATTTATGGCCTACCAGAAGTGGGTAAAGTCTTGGGCTCCTGGAAGGGGGGCAGACCCCCTGGGATGGCCTCTACCTAACTTTCCCATTAAAAATAAAAAAAAGTAGCCTATTACTACGGGTTAACTTCGAGTGTTCTGACTGGTCTCATCTGTGGCAATTTTCCCAACATGAGTATGTTCATTTTTGGGTTAATCAAACGTTAAGTGCAAGCTAAAAATATATTTTCCTCTAAATAGATTTCATGTCGAAATGTATGGTTTTGAAACATACTTGTAGTGAGGGTAGAGACCTAAAGTCATCCCTCATTGTTAAGGAGCAGTACACTCTTGGTGTCGATGCGTGAAATATGTATGAAAGTTGTGATTTTGGTTTTGGCTTACCGCCATTATTTGGAATAAAATAGACATATATTAAAGTTGGAGAAATTCCCCAAACTTCGGGAGGTTAATTGAGACATGATGTTTGTGTTGTCACAACGTAGTTTGGCCATTTCCTGTGGAAATGCAAATTTTGATATGCTAAATTGGGAGTTGTTTCACTGGGTAAGACAACTTTGTCTATGGGTTATGTGGTTTATAATTCCTTCACACGAGCGACCGTGTGGCACATTTGTTGTTTTTGATTTTTCTTGTGGATGTTGGGTTTTTATCATTTCCATTTTGATTTGGTTTAACTAAGAAAGAACTAATTTGTTGGGATGAATAGTGACTATGAGAATGTGACCGTTCAGTTTGTGTGATATTTGATTAGAAGTAACCATATCAATCTCATGCATTATGGAATAAGTGGGTAAAAAGGTGCAGGGAGCACATTTTTGTTATTCCTTAACATGTTTACCAAGTTTTGCTATGTTTTAATAGAAACTGGGAAAGCAATTATGCATCAAGTTCTTTTGTAGAAAACCAAGTTGAGAAGTTTTACATACACTAAATTGTAAAGAGAGGTTCAGACCCCCTGGAGTGCACTACTCACTCACACAAATACCAGTGTGAGGTGGGGGCTGCTTGAAATGGGTTTCTGACTCGTTTGAACTCCTTAGAGAAGAAACAGACTTACTGGTGACATTATCAAAATTGTGTTTTCTAATTTGGCTACACTGAATACTTTATGTTCATTATTATGGTTTTGATTGGTTACGACCATCAGTTATTTCTCAAACAGCAAATAGGTCGAAAGTCAAATTGACACTAGGTTGAGACTTTCTTTAAAGTAGAGATTCTTAAGAGAAAATTGTAACTATTACTTTGAGAGTTTATCTAGTACAGACGAGTGTGGAAGAGTACAAAAAGATGGAAATTGTATCTGGATTCTATATATCCCTGTGTAAAAGTGTAACATATTTATAGATCAAGATTGGGTCACTCACATTTAATCAAGACCCTCACACCCTGTTGCAGGACAAGGTCTGGGGAGACAGGACATAAGGGGGGGTCATGATTTATGACAGGATTACAGTGTCTTTTCTGTGTCAGTACTTAAGAGAAACTGACACTATGCAACATTTGGTGGAGTAATTAAAGGTTAAATAACAGTCATGTTATTTGAGCTTCAAGATGGTATGAAATGTTTTGATTGGCAATGAGGTTTTTAATAACTTGTGTTAAACAAAGGTGAATTTGATTGTAGTTCTGAGACAAAACAATCAGATGTAATTATATATTAACTGAGATCGGGTTAGATGATGAACTGAGAATTGTTTATGAACTAATCTTTGAGAGAGATAGTTTGCTCACGTTGAAGTATCTTAATTGATGATGAGTAATTGGAACAGCAATAGGAAATTGTGTTCTTCTGTTTTTGTAGTTTTGTTATTGGCTGGTTATTGAATTTAAACCAACTATAGAAGAGTGAAAATGTTATTTTGCTACACTAGTAGAACAGAAGCACCAGAAAGGTTAAGTGTTTCCACTACACTGTTACTGTTTATAACTGTTCTCATCTATTTAGACAAAGGAAACAGAAAGATATTGGATATACAGGTATACAAGTTTAAGTGTTTGGTAGGACTGGGTTCTAATGCATTAACAAGAAGCAACAAGCTAATGTAATGGACATTTCTGATTGTGTACTGTGCAGTTGCAACTAATCTTCTCTTGGAGAATTCACTGACAGGTACAGGACACTTGAAAGCGATTCAGCAATAAGACTGGTTGGACCCAGAGAGACTAAGTTTGGCTTAAAGGACAACTGTGAGGTGGGCTGAGATAAGATGGATTTCACACACACAGACACACGGACTGTCCCACAGCTACAAGCGGATTCTACTCCATTGGGTGCAGAGAATGTCCAGTAATGCCTGGTTCCTGACAGTTGGACTAATACTAGTCCTGATGATTCTGCCATGAGTTGAAGAAGGCAACCTCCAACCGACGGGGGGGAGCTAAGGAAAGCTCCGGTTCTGGACAAACGTTTACTGGGGCACGAAAAGACCAACTGCACGACATCATGCCACGCTGATTTGGTCCATACCAGGTACACCTCATCTGCTATCCAGGTAGCTGAGAGAGGAACCTGGGGTCGACGCCACACGCTACAGGAGGGCTTCGGTGTTTAAAGATTAGGCACGGTGAATTGAAGTCACTCAGGGAAAAGTGAGTTTTTTGGTACTAGTAACCATCACTTCTGACCCGGCCTGAAGCTAGAGAGCCCTTAGATAAAACTGAGCATCTTGGCATTCACAAAGGAGAGCACACAGATTCTCCTGACCTGGCTGATAAAGCAGCTGGAATGGAGACAACTAGAGCTGTGTCACGGTAACCTGCATTTGAGCTACGAAGGACAACACCTTGGAATATACATCTGACTTTTACGTTCTGTTACATCGGTCTGCCAAGAAATGGTTCATAACTGACTGTCTGACGTTTGGAGGAGCAGAACATTTGTGATATCTTTGGAAGTACATCGAATTGGAATCATGAGAGGACTTTCAGTGAATCGAGCAATTGGCGTAAGAGGACTTTGTACCAGTAACAAATTGAAGGATGTATTCAGCGATTGGTGTTTACACACCCACATGTCGATGCAACTTGCACCATACTGTCAATATATATGTCATTTGAGATTACTTCCTTTGACCAGTGATTTTAACATGAAACTTTTTGCTGTACCATGTTATGGTTCTGTATAATGAAAATGTGTGGTCTTGGAGATACAACGAAGGTCATGGTCTAGAAGCATGTAAATGAGGATCCAGACATTTCAAATTTGTTCCATTCTCTAATCATTAGGGTAATGATATTGACAGGGTCATGTTGTTAAAGAGTACTGTTTTGTTGCAGTCTACATCCTAATGAGTGAACTGTTTAAGGATTGATACCAAGGATTGATTTGGTATGAAGAGGATGGATTGTTGTGGAATTTTTTGAATTAAGGTACATTTGAGAAATGTGTTTTATATTGCCTGGTACGTAACTCTTTACTTTGATTGTGACACACATGTCTGTATTATATCAGAGCATCACTAGGTACTCTGACCATGTTTATCTGCTCAACCCAAAAAGGGTGTCTGTCCTTTGCTCCTTAGGAATGTAGGAGAGGGGGATCTGGTATTTGCTTAGGGGGCATCATTGAATGGTATCAGCAGATTATAGGGTTACTCATAAATCTGCCTATCTGTATAACCCATCAGAGTCTATCGTTTGTCCAGATGATATAAGGCCTCTTTAGAGTTCAAGAGAATAAAATAGAATAAAAGGGGTACAATAGAATAAAAGGGGTACAACAGCATCTCTGCTGGAAGAAAATGGCAACACAAGCAGATACAGCAGATCACAGCGTACGCCCTCTCTACGGCGGCTAGCTGCCAGCATAAAGCAGTTGGGCCGCTGGTGGAAAGCCGCCTGAGATGCAAATTATTTTATGCAAATTGAGATCAAGAGAAAAGCGGCAAAAGCTGGTGGCCCGCTGGATGTAGGACATTATAGCCTCCTGCGGCCCGCCAGCGTTTTGCTGCCATTGATTGCTCACTGGGAATGAGTTACGCAGAGCCAGACAGTATCATTTATTGGGAATGATCAACAAGAATATCAACAATACCCGCACTCTATTTGTCATGGTTGACAAGCTTACAACCCCCCTAGCATCAGAACTCATGTCCACTGTGAAATGTAATGAATTTGTGTGTTTCTTTAGTGAAAAAATTATAAGTATTAGACGGACCATCAGAACTACACAGTCTAAAAAGGACTCTGTACCGTCACCACGACCACCAAGACATAACTTCGTTATTATGTCGCAATTTAATGCAAATGATCAAAAATCCCTAGAAGAAACAGTTCAACATCTTAAAGCTTCCACATGTTGTCTCGACACACTGCCATCAGACTTTTTTAAAACAATTTTTAACTCTGTAAAAATGGACCTACAACAAATAGTTAATAGCTCTCTGCAGTCAGGCATTTTCCCAACGTCTCTAAAAACAGCTGCCATTAAGCCCCTATTAAAAAAGAGAACACTGGATGCATCTATAATGAACAACTATAGACCTTTATCAAATCTCCCTTTCATAGCCAAGATCAAATGGGAAGGTTGTCTTCAATCAACTCAGCAATTTTGTGACCTCAAGCGGTCTCTTAGACAAATTTCAGTCAGGCTTCCGACCTCTCCACAGTACTGAAACGGCGCTGATTAACGTTTTGAATAATATACGGCTGAATACTGATTCTGATAAAATAACAGTTCTGGTTCTATTAGATCTCAATGCAGCATTTGACACTGTAGATCATAGAGCACATAGATAGGCTGGAAAATTGGGTAGGACTCTCCGGGACAGTCCTTGATTGGTTCAGATCTTATCTAGATGGCCGGAGTTACTTTGTCACCATTGGTAATCATGAATCGAATAGGGTGGCTATGACATTCGGAGTTCCCCAGGGATCAGTTCTCAGACCGCTTCTGTTCAATCTCTATATGCTACCTCTGGGCCAAATTCTACAGAACAACAACATTAATTTCCACAGCTATGCCGATAATACTCAAATATATATGGCTCTCAAACCGTATCACAACAGCTCAATCGACTCTCTGTGTCACTGTATAGAGCACATAAATACCTGGATGAACCAAAATTGTCTACAATTAAACCAAGATATTGGTGAGATTATTGTGTTTGGCAACAACAATGAAAGAACAAGTATTAGTAAAGAGCTGGATTCTCGGGCCCTTAAAACCAGGGATCAAGTGCGTAATCTTGGTGTTCTGATAGGCTCAGACCTCACATTTAACAGTCATATCAAAACGGTCACCAAAACAGCATTCTATCATCTAAAAAATATAGCCAGAATCAAAGGCTTGGTGTCCCAAAAAGACCAAGAGAAGCTCATCCATGCTTTTATCTCTAGTAGGGTCGACTACTGTAATAGCCTCTTAACTGGACCCAAAAAGACTGTAAAACAGCTGCAGCTCATTCAGAATGATCAAGAAAACTGAGCACATCACTCCGGTTCTTAAATCTTTGCATTGGCTTCCAGTCAGTTACAGAATAGATTTCAAAGTGGTGCTTTTAGTTTATAAATCTCTGAATGGTTTAGGACCCGAATACATTTCTGATATGTTTGAAGAATATAAACCGAGCAGGGCTCTTAGATCCATGAACACAGGTCAGCTAGTAGAGCCCAGAGTC
>JACXGI010014725.1:0-18608 GCA_016801175.1 Esox masquinongy | reverse complement strand
GTTACAACACTAAATGAGGTGTTGACAATGAGCATGCAGATGTGCTTCCCTGAGAGGGTTTTTCACAGGTGCAGAAATTCAGCTGTTTTGCAAACCCACAGTTTTATCAGCTGTCCAGGTGGCCGGTCTCAGACGAACCCACAAGTGAAGAAGCCGGATGAGTAGGTCCTTTGCCATTGTGGTTTCACATGGTCTGCAGTTGTGAGGCTGGTTGGACATACTCATAAAGAAATATATGGGTAGAAAATGTCTGGGGCCTTTTCTTTCAGCTCCTGAAACGTGAGACTTTACATGTTGCGTCAGGATTTTTGTTCCGTCTAGATCAATGTGACTATTTCATCATAATTTTTTCACTTTTACTTTCAGCTCAGGAAAATGTGATACTGTTTTTATCGTGTGTAAAATTGTGTCTTTCTCGAGTTCTTATTTGGTTGTTGAGATTTCTTTTATCATCACTGTCCTTCCTTCAGGTGTGGTGAGAGTGGAAAACAGCAGTCTATTGCAGTTGAATATCTTCGATGACGGGCCCTATGAGTTGGGTGAAGATAACCCTGCCCAGATCCCTGTGCCTGATAGCAGCTACCTGGGTAGGTACCTCGTCCTTCTCAGTCCCTCCTCTGCGTGTGTTCAGCTGTGTACTTTGTGACCAGCGGCTCCCAATCTGACATTGAACAACTGTTTCAGTTCACTTCCTCCTTTGGTTGCTATGGAGACCAATGTAACCAATAGCTACCAGTCATATGAGCAAGTCATATATGAGCCAGTCATATAACTCTATGTAGCCGTCATCAAGCACAGTGAGACATGGTGCTCATCCATGAGGAATTTGCCCGAGAGAGGCACTGTTCAGAGAATCAGATCTATAGATGTCGTCTTCCAACTAAGTGGGTTTGAACTGATCTGTATGATGGAGAGACCAGTGAATATTTACAGTACACATTGCTCATGTGTTGATAATGTGTTGGTGTAATGCCAAGTCCAGGTTCTTGTGTATTTCTGTTGGTTTCGGTCCCTTTGTGTTGTCATGCATGATCATTAAGACTTGAATGTGTATCCAACCTTTAATAAAGCACCAGCTCCTAATCTGAGGTATATCGGTATTTATGTGGGACATTAAGTTTCCGATACATTGATTGGCTAATTATATGTCTCCTGTCAGGCTTCTCTCTGGACTCAGGAAATGCCATTACTAAGAAGGACCAGCTGACGATAGTTGCTGGGGCTCCAAGAGCCAATCACAGTGGAGCAGTGGTGTTCCTGAAGACTGTGTCCACTAACTTACTGTCAAAGGAGTACATACTGGAAGGGGAGGGGCTAGCCTCATCATTTGGCTACGATCTGACTGTGGTGGATCTCAATGCAGACGGGTAGGAGATGACATGATGCTTGTTAAATCCCAACGGATCCCTTCTCTTCTGCTCTTGGCCCTCCTTTTGTGTGCGATGCCTGCCTCCACTATTGTATCTGAGGGTTATTTTTAAAATGACAGGAGCGAGCTGTTCCTTTGAATTACATGCTTATAGTTATGTACATGTTTTTTTAAGTGGGACATGAATTGCATCTTTCAGTTGAAGTGTGACCCAAAGTTGATCACTAGGCAACACGTAACAATGGAGGTCATCCACATAGCAGGTTACAATGGAGTTCACTGCTATCAAGTCCAAAGGGCCGAGGGGCTGGTTTGGGATTTCACTGTCATTTCTCCTCATTTCCCTTCTTCTTTTAATTAATAAGGCATATATACAACACTTCCAATATCCACCTATCAATAAAAAGACAGTTTCATAATATTTACATTGGAGAATATTTATGCAGTAAGCCATGAGTGTGTGTTGTTTATGGACATTATACTACAGCTAAGTGCTGTTTATATGTATGATTGAACATGTACTGCCTAGATTCAGTTTTTAACATAGTTGTTGTCATACCTGTAGCATTCTGGTTGATATACCAGGGATATTATTCAGTGTGCTAACCACCCATCTTTACATATGCTTTTTTAACCTATCTGTAGGTGGCAGGATATTGTGGTTGGAGCCCCTCAGTATTTTGAGAAGGACAAGAAGGTGGGTGGAGCTATTTATGTCTACATTAACAAGAAGGGAGACTGGAATATGGTCAAGCCCACCAGGATAGACGGACCTGAGAACTCCATGTTTGGACTGGCTGTAGAAAACCTGGGAGATCTCAACATGGACAACTACAATGGTGATTTGTGTGTGTGTGTGTGTGTGTGTGTGTGTGTGAGATACTGGTTTCAGTATTCACGTAGGGGCCAAAAGTCCCCAACCCCACAGTTTTTTTTAGCTGGTCTTTAAAAGGAAAAAGCCTACTCCTGGCTTAAGGGTTAGGTTTATGTTAAAACGCACAACTGGTGTTAGTTTTAGGTTTAGGCATTAAGGTTTGGTTAGGTTCTGGAGTGAAGGTTAACTGAGGTTAACTTTAGAATTAGGGTTATGGGATAGGGAAAACAGGAAAACATCTGATCCATCTGTTCTGATCCACACAAGGTTTGAAAATCAAGCATGTGTATGTGTGCATTTATGTCCTTCTTTGTATGTGTGTAGATAGTGTGTGATCCTGACTCTCTCTGTTAGACATTGCTGTGGGAGCACCATACGCTGGGGAGGCAGGGAAAGTGTTCATCTACCACGGCTCAGCTGATGGACTCATTATTAAACCTACCCAGGTCTTGTCAGGGTCACCAGGGACAAAATTGTTTGGTTATTCTCTAGCTGGTAACATGGACCTGGACATGAACTCCTACCCAGACCTGGCTGTAGGGTCTCTGTCAGACTCTGTGTTTGTCTACAGGTAACTATGGTAACTAGCTGTCTACTAGTCATCTACCCTACAATAATATTTATATACATTTCACTGATTCAAACGTTTTTGGTATCATGTCCTTGAATTTAAACCTTTGACCCTGTGATGTCATTTTAGGACTCGGACCGTTATCAGCATTGAGACGAATATCAACACAACCCCTAATGAGATTGATCTAACTAAGAAAAACTGTGGCAACAGCATCTGGTGAGTGTGCTGTGTGTTGTTGGTCAGCTACATCTGTTGACTGTGATTTGTGTGCTGTTTCATTTGCAGAATGTGGAAGACTTCTAAACCATTTCAACTAGTTGAAAAATCTAATAATAAATGTAAACGTGTGTTGTTAGTATGGACGTGGAAGCCTGCTTGTTCTACACAGCCCTCCCTAAAACCTACAACCCTACACTGAGTAAGACAACACTGTGTTATCAGTGGTTAAATTCCTTTAATCTGCTTGTTATGCCTTGGATCAGTATTCAAGTGTAGTGGTGCCCCTCCCTCTATAACACTGTCCTTCTCCATCTTGTTTTCTCCCTCTTTACAGGAGTGAAGTACGCCATTCAGGTTGAAGAGGAACGTAGGAAAAAGGGTCTACCTTCCAGAGTGACCATCTCCACAGATTCCATCAATGAACAAGACTTTAGTGTCACTGGTGTTCTCAGTCTTACTGGACAGGGCAACAGGAAGTGTATCAGCGCCAAAGTCAAACTACTGGTACTACATAAGTCACTTTACTAGTGTACTACATAACTCACTGTACTAGTGTAGCCTGCTACATAACTCACTTTACTAGTGTACTACATAACTCACTTTACTAGAGTAACCTACTACCTAACTTACTTTACTAAAAGCAGAAAGAAGCCCAAAATATTGTCACTCCTTAGGATTTAAACAGACAAGTTACATAGTGCTTCTCTGCTGTCATTTTGTGAAGCCATAAGCAGATGTCTCTCTTTTACTGGCTAATTCTCCACGACCAACCTGCCCTCTGCAACACTTGGCATGATCAGTAACTTGTCATAGAGAAAACATGGCTAGAATGGCTCTCATTGCATCATTATACATACTACTACAATACATAATCGTGACAGTTTTCATTACATTCATGGACTCTTTTAATTGAGAAGTCCTGCTAGGTTGGTATCAACACCTTGTTGGTGTACTGCTTATTATACAATGTTGTCATATAATGAGGAATAAGGAGATATCCAGAGTTTCATACCGTAAACATTTTTACATTTAAAATAAATCTATTTAAAGAATGTGTGAATTTAAATATATTGTGTGATACTGTATGTACGGTATGCTGCCATGCCTATAGTTTATAAAGTCGTGGCCAAACATTTTACTAAAGCTTATTTAACAAAGAAATCCAAAAATGGCCTGTACAATATTATTGGCACCTTGTTAAAGTAGAATACCAGAGAATTGTCTGAGGTTACAGCGACGAATGGACAATCTCAAGGCCATCGCCAGAGACCTTTATGTTCCTGTTTACACCGTATGTAATATTATCAAGATGTTTAAAGACCATGCAACTGTACCAAACCTCCCGCAAGAGAAAACTTGACAGAAGATTGTGGAGAAAGCAAATGGTGGAGAAAGCATGTTGATCAACTGCCACACAGATTCAACTTTTGGACTTCAACAATACTGTAAGAAAGTTTCAGCTTGTACCATCCAACACCAATCCAATGAAACAGTGTTGGATGGTAGGAGACCAACTACTGAGAGAAAAAATACCAGTCTGCGATTTGTTGGGATCCGTTGGGATTTAAAAATCAAAATCCTTCTGGGACAATCCCCGTGGACCGATGAGACTAAATTAGAGCTTTTTGGTGAAGCACACTGTTGTGTTGTGTAGACGTTTGCATAAGAAGAGTGGGCCAAACTGTCAGTACAGTGGTGCAGGAAGCTTATCTATGGCTATAGGAAGCTCTTGATTGCAGTTATTTTGTCAAAAGTCTGTGGAACCAAATATTGAGTCTAGGGTTTCAATTATTTTGTCAATACCATTTCTGTTTATTTTCTGATTTAAATGGATATATTAGATTCTGAAGCACAAACAAATATTCTGTAATATTAACAGTAAAATAAAGAATTGTGGAGACCAAATACATTGGTCAATTTGAACTTATTTTTAGATACAATATTTGAATTTATTTGAAGAAAACTTTGGGCCATAGCTGTATAAAGTATATACATTTACTAAGGACAAATGCATACCTCTCATGAACCATGATCATTATGGTAAATACTATATTAATATCTGCATCTACTGCATTAAATACTGCAGTATACTACAGCAAAGACTACAAAGTATAATGCAAAAATACTGCAGTGAATACTATAGTATACATACAGACACAATTTAAAAACACTACAGTGAATATTATAATACTATTTAGCGCATAGTCGGTACCATTGATCTTGTGTCAGTAATTCTGGGTAAGAAGTCAATACAGTGTATCTCATATCAGTAACTCTGTGTCTGTCACCAACAGGAGAACATTAAGGACAAGCTCAGGGGAATCCCCATCCAGGTTAATGTGGAGATAGAGAACTCCAAACGAAAAAGACGACAGGTTCCAGAGATAGCGCCCATTCTCAGCCCCAACCCCAAAATGCCTGTCATGGTACGGTAATATTATGGTAACAATATTATATAATAATGATGGTAGAGTATTAACACAGTTTCCAATGTGTTAGATTTAGGTCAACTACAGTGGATATAAAAAGTCTACAGACCCCTGTGAAAATGCCAGCTTTTTGTGATGTAAAAGAATGAGACAAAGATAAATCATGTCAGAACTTTTTTCACTTTTAATGTGACCTATAATGTGAACAATTCAATTGAAAAACAAACTGAAATCTTCGAGGGGGAAAAATGAAAAATAAAAAACTTACAATAACCTGGTTGCAAAAGTGTGCAAACCCTCTTATAACTGGGGATGTGGCACTGGTCAAAATTAACCAATCACAATCAAACTCATGTTAAATAGAAGTCATTACACACCTGCCATCATTTAAAGTGACTCTGATTTATCACAAATAAAGTTCAGTTGTTCTAGTAGGATTTTCCTGACATTGTCTTAGTTGCATCTCAGAGCAAAAGCCATGGTCCGCAGAGAGCTTCCAAAGCATCAGAGGGATCTCATTGTTGAAAGATATCAGTCAGGAGAAGGGTACAAAAGAATTTCCAAAGCATTAGATATACCATGGAACACAGTGAAGACCGTCATCATCAAGTGGAGAAAATATGGCACAACAGAGACATTACCAAGAATTGGACGTCCCTCCAAAATTGATGAAAAGACGAGAAGAAAACTGGTCAGGGAGGCTTCCAAGAGGCCTACAGCAACATTAAAGGAACTGCAGGAATTTCTGGCAAGCACTGGCTGTGTGCTACATGTGACAACAGTCTCCCGTATTCTTCATATGAATGGGCTATGGGGTGGGGTGGCAAGACGGAAGCCTTTCCTTACAAAGAAAAACATCCAAAGCATGTGGGAAAATGTGTTATGGTCTGATGAAAACAAGGCTGAACTTTTTGGCCATAATTCCAAAAGGTATGTTTGGCGCAAAAACAACACTGCACATCAACCAAAGAACACCATACCCACAGTGAAGCATGGTGGTGGCAGCATCATGCTTTGGGGCTGTTTTTCTTCAGCTGGAACCGGGGCCTTAGTCAGGGTGGAGGGTATAATGAACAGTTCCAAATACTAGGCAATTTTGGCACAAAACCTTCAGGCGTCCGTTAGTAAGCTGAAGATGAAGAGGAAGTTCACCTTTCCGCACGACAATGATCCAAAGCACACATCCAAATCCACAAAAGCATGGCTTCACCAGAAGAAGATTGTTTTTGAATGGCCCAGCCAGAGCCCAGACCTGAATCCAATTGAACATCTGTGGGGTGATCTGAAGAGGGCTGTGCACAGGAGATGTCCTTGCAATCTGACAGATTTGGAGCGCTTTTGCAAAGAAGAGTGGGCAAATATTGCCACGTCAAGATGTGCCATGCTAATAGACTCCTACCCAGAAAGACTTGAGTGCTGTAATAAAATCAAAAGGTGCTTCAACAAAGTATTAGTTTAAGGGTGTGCACACTTATGCAACCAGGTTATTGTGAGTTTTTTATTTTTTATTTTTCCCCCTCAAAGATTTCAGTTTGTTTTTCAATTGAATTGCTCACGTTATAGGTCACATTAAAGGTAGAAAAAGTTCTGACATGATTTATCTTTGTCTCATTCTTTTACATCACAAAAACCTGGCATTTTAACAGGGGTGTGTAGACTTTTTATATCCACTGTAAGTATGATATTGCGCCTGTTCCCTCTGTTCTTCCATTTTAATTGCATGTTCTTCCATTTGTGTAGGTGAATTTCCAGAAAGAGGGCTGTGGCAGTGATAATGTGTGTCAGAGTAAATTAAAGCTCCAGCATCGCTTCTTCTACAAAGAACCCAACAAGAATGAATTTGTTGCTTTACCAGTGTGAGTATAACCCCTAAACCTAACCATTTATCACATTTCAATGGAATCAGTTCTGACATCATCATCTGCTGGTGTCTTTGCAGGAAGGATAACGTGGCAGTAGTTTCCCTTAGCGTCCAGAAAGACATCGCCCTGGAGATCACAGTGACCAATGAGAATGGAGATGATGCTCATGAGGCAACACTGGTTGCCTCCTTACCATCAACTCTCACCTACTCAGCTGACTACTCTGTAGTAAGTTCCACCAATCGTCTTCTACCTCTCTTTCTCCTCCTCCATCTGTCAGACTGGTACTGAGTTGTGATTGGCTGTTTGTATGATTGTAGGAAAGGCAGGTGATCTGTAAGGCCAATACTAATGGCTCTCAGGCAGAGTGTGACCTGGGGAACCCCTTCAAACGAGACTCAAGGGTGAGACACCAAAATCTGATCACAGTCGCTAGCTAAACAGTGTGCAATGTGTGTAAATGCTAACCTGTGTATGTGTGTTTTTAGGTGAAGTTTTACATCATCCTGAGTACAGCTGGCATCCCCCTGGACACCACAGACCTGGAGATAGACCTTCAACTAGAAACGTGAGTATACACTCCAACTCCCTGCAATGGCAGTACAATCACACTGACCAGTTTTGCTGATTTAACCTACGACCTTTCAGGACAAGTGTCCAGGACACAGTCAAAGTCAAGGCCATGGCTAAAGTGGAGATCGAGCTGCAACTCTCCCTCACAGGGTAAAACAAATATTATTTACTTTAATATATGTTCAAATGTGCTGTTACCTCCCAGCATCTGAGGATCAGCAAGGTTTTGGGTGTGTTTGTACTCACTGGGTGTTTCTTGTTTCCCCAGGCTGGCCAAGCCCTCCCAGGTCTATTTCTCTGGAGAGGTTAAAGGAGAGAGTGCCATGAAGACAGAAGGAGACGTCGGCAGTCCCATCGAGTTTGAGTTCAGGGTTAGCCTTTTTATTTCCATTTTTTAGGAATCTTATCTTATAGACATGTTCTTATCAAACAAGTGTATTTTGTATTTTACTGTACCCTGAGCTCACCATTCCTTTACCTGTCTTTTGATTGACAGATGATCAACCTGGAGAGGGCCCTGAAGACGTATGGCACCTCCTATCTGATTATCAATTGGCCAAAGGAGACGATGGAAGGGAAATGGATCTTGTACTTGATGAAGATTAACACCAAAGATTTTAGACAGATCACATGCTCCCCAGAGAGCGAGATAAACCCACACACACTCAAAGAGGTTAGCAAACACTTTACGCAATTTTGTCAATGTGTAGTCAAACTCCTTTGACATGTAGCCTTTCCCAATACAGTAAACTCTGTTGATGGGTTCTCAAAGTGCTTACTAACGAAAGCTTTGTTCCAAATAATAATATCTATGTAACACATGTAAAACAACTCTTTCCAGGAGTCTAGCAACTCCAGGAAGAGACGAGCCATCAAAGAGACCGGCCAGTCAGAAGGAACAATCTCAGCACTACTGAACAAAGAAAGGAAATTTGCTACTCTGGTAACAAAATCTTATACCCCTAACCTCAATATTTCTGTTGTTTTATTAGGTCATCAAGTCTCTTACCTCTACACTTTATCGATGTTTATATGTTGTGTTATTAGGTCAAGTCTAACCCCTACACTTTATCGATGTTTATATGTTGTGTTTTTAGGTCATCAACTCTAACCCCTACACTTTCTTAATGTTAATATGTTGTGTTACTAGGTCAACCCTTGCCCCTACACTTTATCGATGTTTATATGTTGTGTTAGTTAGCCATTTACCAACTTAACTATAACGTGTGTTTACAGTCGTGTGGTGAAGGGGTGAAGTGTGTTGAGATTCGTTGCCCTCTACATGATCTGGACAGTAATGGAGTCATCGTGGTCCGTTCTCGACTCTGGAACAGCACATTCCTGGAGGTAAAACACACATACACACAATTGTTTTACTATATTGATGAAACACCTTAATTGCTATGCAAAAAATGTGCAACCCTGTTTCCAAAAAAAGTTGGGATGCTGTGTAAAATGTAAAGAAAACAGAATGCATTGATGTGCAAATCCTTTAAACACTATATTCAATAGAAAATAGTAAAAAGACAACATATCAATTGTTGAAACTAAGAAATGTTATTGTTTCTTGAGAAATATATACACACTTTGAATTTGATGCCAGCATCATGTTTCAAAAAAGCTAGGACAGCGGCAACAAGACTGGAAAGGTTGTGTAATGTAAAAAGAACATCTCACAACTAATTAGGTTGATTGGCAACAGGTCAGTAACATGATTGGGTATAAAAAGAGCATCCCAGAGAGGATGAGTCTTTTAGAAGTAAAGATGGGGAGAGGTTCACGACTCTGTGAAAGACTGCGCAGGCAAATGGTGCAGCAATTTAAGAATAACGTTTCTAAATGTAAAATTGCAAAGAGTTTGGGGATCTCATGATCTACGGTACATAATATCATTAAAAGATTCAGTGAATCTGGAGAAATCTCTGTACTCAAGGGACAAGGCTGAAAACCAATATTGGATGGCTGTGATCTTCGGGCC
Source organism: Esox masquinongy (assembly GCA_016801175.1). NCBI lineage: Eukaryota > Metazoa > Chordata > Actinopteri > Esociformes > Esocidae > Esox > Esox masquinongy. The sequence goes on along the minus strand of JACXGI010014725.1, from coordinate 8,730 downwards.
CTCAGGCGGCACTGCATTAAAAACAGACATGATTCTAAGAAACCATTTATAAACAAGATCTAGAAACGCTGCCACCTTCTCTGGGCCAGAGCTCATTTTAGATGGACTGAGGCGAAGTGGAAAACTGTCCTGTGGTCTGACTAATCAAAATTTGAAATTATTTTTGGGAATCATGGACGCTGCGTCCTCCGGGCTAAAGAGTAGAGGGACCATCCAGCTTGTTATCAGCGTACAATTCAAAAGCCAGCATCTGTGATGGTATGGTGGGGCATTTGTGCACATGGCATGGGTAACTTGCACCTGTGAAGGCACCATTAATGCTGATTAAGGTGTGATATTCAGTATATCAGTAATATAGTGGGTTGATGAGTGGCATGATTGGTTGAATATATGTGTTATGTGAAGAGCAAAACATAAACAAACAAAAATCTAAAATAAGTTAAGTGCTACATGGAGCACTCTGTCTCTTTCCTTCATGACTGGGAAAGCAGCCCTTTTAAATACCAGCCACAGGTGCTCCCAATCAACACTGACGACCCTCTCAACTCCGCCTACTAAACTGCAAGGACTAGAACAGACACAGTAAGGCAGAGTGAGAGCACTGTCACAGTCTCCTCAGTTCCCTAATGCTTACAGAGTGTGGTTAAAAGAAGAGATGCAACACAGTGGTAAACATGCCTCTGTCCCAACTTTTTGGAAACATGTTCCTGGCATCAAATTCAAAATGGGCATGTATTTTTCCAAAAACAAGATTTCTCATTTTCAACATTTAATATGTTGTCTTTGTACTATTTTCAGTTAAATACAGGGATAAATGATTTGCACATTATTTTATTATGTTTTCATTTGAATTGTACGCAGCATCCCAACTTTTTTGGAAACAGGGTTGCATTTCCATTAACAAAATTATATTTTTCCTAACCCTAAATAAACCCTGAACCTAACCTTAACCCCCAAAACAATAACCTAACCCCTAAACATTACTCTAAACATAATGATAACCCCCAAAACCATAACATCTAAACCTAACCCGTGATCCCTATGATTAACTCCAATTCCAACCCTAAACCTCAATATAACCCTAAACCTAATCCCACGACAAAAATATATTTTTTTACAAGTGAATACTGGCAAAATGTCCTACCTTTTTGCAGATTTTGCATGTTTTTTTGGTTCTCACAAGTGTAGGAATAAACACACACACACACACACACACACACACACACACACACACACACACACACTTGATGTCTTACCTGTGGGTCTCAATCTGTCCCTACACTTCCCTCAACAGGAGTACTCCAAGCTGAACTATCTGGATGTGATAGTGACAGCCTCTCTCAAAGTGGACGGTATAGCTGAGAACATGATCCTGAAAGACACAGAGACAGAGGTACTTTATCAGTTCTACATTGGAAACAGAAATATTTGACTGTGACTACCTATTGATTTTGGTGGATGTGTTTTCTTCGCAGGTGAGAGTAACAGTGTTCCCAGAGCGTCGTATGGCCCAATATGGAGGAACGCCCTGGTGGCCCATCTTGTTAGCCATCTTGTTAGGGCTGCTTATGCTTGGCCTGCTGGCCTTCCTGCTCTGGAAGGTAAGACTAAAAGAGCACAGATGCATCTACATCATCGCTGTCTGCAGTACATTATACTACAAATGTATTAATACACACAAACGTACAGACACACGCACCTACACACACACAAAAACACTAATGCAATTAATTCTTTTTAGTGTGGCTTCTTCGGGAAAAACAAAGACGATGCCTCACCCTCTGAGAAAGAGAGATTGACATCGTCTGACCCGTAGAGAGAGTGAGAGAGACGCTGTCAGTCTCTGGGGTAAACACATCTATACCCACCTGTACATGCCAGGGGGCACAGAGAGGCATGCAGGAGGGACGGGCACAGGGCAGATTAACTCTGTATCGCTAGGGGCAACATGCTGTGGCTAATTGACAGGGTGGAAAGAGGCTCAGAGCTAAGAAATCAATGCTGTTATAATGGAATGGGCAGAATATGTTCCTTATTTCCAACTGTTATTGTTGAGTTATGGACTGTTGCATGGCTATGGGATGAATGCTTATTTTGGTAGAAAATCATTACGCCATATATAAATGAATCAACAGTTCTCTTATTATGCCAAAGACCCTCTGGGTTGGATCTTTGTGTTCTTCATCTCTTTCTGGTGTCTGCTTCTGTGGTTGCTGTTGGAACTTCCTCCTTCTCAGCCTGGTTTATAGGGTAGTGCTACTGTATTACAGCTTTCTGCAGCAATGGCTCAGTATCTCCTCCTACTGTTCAAGAGCCTCAATCATATCTGCCCTTAACACACAGTTGTTAAACTTCTTCCATGGACTGTGATGTCAGCTGGTCTCTTGTTCTTGATTGGTTAAGGTCACTGATTAATGAGGAACTCCCTTCACCTGGTTTTCTAGGTCTTAAGTAAAAGAAAAAAACAAAAACCAGCAATCTTCTCTCCATGAGATTTGTTTGACACATTGCTTTTAAGCAATAGTTTCCCTCGCCACCAAACATTGTCAGACTTCGTATAGTTTGACGTGAGGGTAAACTATTCCTTTAATGTTGTTAAAATTTTTAATAATTATAGTTAATGTTTTTTGCTTTTTCCAACAGTGTGGGTTTTTCAAACGCTCCAAGTATGACGACAGCGTTCCCAGTTACAACGCAGTGCGGATCAAAAAGGAGGAGAATGATCAACTAGAAAGCCTGGAAAAGAAAGCTTGGATAACAAGCTGGAATAAAAATGAGAGTTACTCTTAACAATGGTGGAACGCTGGAGCTCCCATTCCTACAGACATTCCCAGACACAGAATTTCCACCTAACATTCCATTGTCTTCCTCTGACCATTCCTAGGCCTGAATCCAGTATGGACTTTTGATTGTACATAGAAATACAAAAAACTATGTGGAAAAGCTTTGTGTACTTTAAAGACTGATGCTACAATACCAGATTAGATATTCTAAGGTAAAATAAGACAGCCCTTTATTAAATTGTCCCTTTTTGAGGATCAATATTATTATTATTACTAAGTATTTTCTTGTCTTATTTTATCATGAAAGTGACATTCATGGTGACCACTGGTCAGATACAAACACTTTTTGGAGTGTGTCCATTCTTCTTGCACATTCCGGTCAAGAACCCCAGTTTTCTCTTTTTGAACTCTAGACATCGTTTTGTAAATGTACGCTTTTTGTTTGGGTTAGAATGTTTTGTATATTTGTGTGTATTTATTTTGTTTGTGGAGAATGTTACCTACACACAATACTCCACTGGAGAAATAATGTTTTCCAGGAAGGTTTTTCAATGTATGGAAGGATGGATGCCTCAAAGCACACTGACAAATCATCTCCAAATAACTTGAATTAACATCTATGTTATATTTGACCTCCTCAAGTTTGTGATTAAGTGTGCATTTTGCACATTAACTAGGGTCATTTTTAAGTTATAATCCCAACTACTTAATGGCTTTCTTATCCTATGGGGCCATATCATGTAAATGTCATCATGTACTTATCTATTTACATTATACATAACTGAAAATGTTATGAACTTCTACATATGACACAACTCGTTTTTTATTTTTGAAATAGACCAGTGGAGTGAATCGAGGAATGACGTTGTTGTTCTCTTCTAACCAGTTGTTCAATCTAGAAATCAAACATTCTCAAACAGGGCCCAGTCAATGCTCTAGAAACAAACATTTTCACAGTAACAGCTGTAGATATTGTTGTAGTAACATGCCAAAAAAGCCATAACTTCATAAATGTTTTACATTGTGTATAAAATCACGTCTCTTTGTACTTTTTTTAAAAGTATTAGATCAACTTTAATAGGCCTATCGCAGAAAGTATGACACACTGATTCAGGCATCATTACCAACTAACTTTATTTTCTTATCTAATGAAATTTTCAGAATTTCATCAATTCTCAACTGATTATTTTGGAAGCTACTGGAAGTGAATTGCAACAGCATAGCATTCAAACCAACTCTCCCCAATCCAATGACGTAAAGTATGTTTAAATTGGACATTCAGTGAACATGTACTGTAGTGTGGAAATTGATGAGAGGAATTGGATATCCAGCCAATATAAAACTTAATTGCGCTACTAAGCTTCCATTTTTCTTTTGGTCAAACGGCTTATAAAAGCTGTAAAAATTGCATTAGTTGGTATTTTACTGATATTTCACAGTAATTTAAAAGCATGAATATTCCCTACGCTAATCAGTAGTTGCTTTCTCACGTGAACAGTAATTGAGTGAACTGTGGAGAATGTTAGCAACAGAGTTCACTTATTGTTGCCAGATGGAGAGGTTTCCCACATAATTGGGCTATTTTTAATGACAATGTGTGTGTATAGGGTTGTATAGAAAAAATTGCGCTCAGGCAGTTTTATTGTGGAGTCTGTGGGTGATTAGGTAGTTTACAATCAATGATGTCTGGCAACACTATTTTCACTTGCCCCAGTGCAACGCGGTCTCATGTATTGGTATCACGTAGTAAACACCTGGGACAATACATTTAGTATTATAATTTTACATTAGGTGCCATTTCATTAGAGTTAACGTAATGTATGATAACATACAAATTTGGAAACATTTACGATATTCTAGGCGTGCCAATGTTTGGATGGTTTAGATTAGATGGAGATGATCAGGTATCTTAGTGATGCTGCCTATGGACACCCCAGTGGATAATCTCTCCTTGAGTGTTACCTGGAATATAATATGTAGTTATCCATACAGAATACATTATTTTCTTTTAGCTTCAATATTCACACATATACATTACAACAGTCAGTCCAGCATTCTGTGTAACACAATGAACCCCAAATTTCTACGTGCGCTACGGGAATGACAGGGTACATTTAAAATCGTTTGAAGTCATTGTTGGACACTATGCCAGCAACTCTCAATTTTCTAACATAGCTAACAAGAGATATGTTAGAAAACGTAAACGTTAAAACCCACGACTGACATTTATCACATAAAATGTATATATGGTATGTACCACAATCGATTGGGGCTCTCCAGTTTAATTTTTGCTGTGTGTACTAGTAAAGAAAATATACATATTTTTCAATAATTATTCCCAAATCATTCCCAACAAGTCTGAATAAACACATCATTAATTATTATAACCGCACCCCCTTTAAATTAGCCCACATACCTTCAGCTGTGAGCTTTGATAAACCTAAACAAAAAATGTCTCCCTTCTAGTCGCCACACAGCTCTATACCTTAATCTTGTTCTAAACCCAGGCTGCTAGAAGGTTAGTATCTGCCAGCTGGGGCAAGGGCAGATAATCCAAACAGACACCTCAGTCTTCTGCCCCTCTAAGTTAACAGCTCTAAATCAACTGCATAACTCCAAAAGCCCTACTTTGATATTATAATTATATTTGTGGGGAATTGGTAACATTGTATGTAAATCTGACAAGTATATGTAAAACGACAACAAAATTCATATATGTTACATTAAGGTACATTACAATGCCCCACCAAAACCAAAATAAAGTAGCAAAAAACATATAACAAGTTACAAATCCTAATAAATATCATATCTTAAACATTTACAAAGGTTATGTACTGGGGTTAAAGTTAGGGTTGAGGTTAGGTAAGGTTAGATATCACAGTACTGCCGTTAAGGTTAGGAATCGCAGTACTGCCGTTAAGGTTAGGTATGGTTAGATATCACAGTACTGCCGTTAATATTAGGTAAGGTTAGATATCACAGTACTGCCGTTAAGGTTTAGGTAAGGTTATATATCACAGTACTGCCGTTAAGGTTAGGCAAGGTTAGATATCACAGTACTGCCGTTAAGGTTAGGTAAGGTTAGATATCACAGTACTGCCGTTAAGGTTAGGCAAGGTTAGATATCACAGTACTCCCGTTAAGGTTAGGTAAGGTTAGATATCACAATACTGCCGTTAAGCTTAGGAATCACAGTACTGCCGTTAAGGTTAGGTAAGGTTAGATATCACAGTACTGCCGCTAAGGTTAGGTAAGGTTAGATATCACAGTACTGCCGTTAAGGTTAGGCAAGGTTAGATATCACAGTACTGCCATTAAGGTTAGGTAAGTTTAGATATCACAGTACTGCCGTTAAGCTTAGGAATCACAGTACTGCCGTTAAGGTTAGGTAAGGTTAGATATCACAGTACTGCCGCTAAGGTTAGGAATCACAGTACTGCCGTTAAGGTTAGGTAAGGTTAGATATCATACATAATGCTGGTGTTAAGGTTAGGGTTAAGGAAGATTAGGTATCACAGCACTGGCATTAAGGTTAGGTAAGGGACTAATATCTGTTCCCCCCTCCGGACAGACTGCATGGGCACATTAGCACCATACCAACCAGCTTTACAAACTCTTAGAACGATAGAAACATTTTTTATTAAGAGAATATTACAGAGTGAATTAAAATACACTAGCAAGAGTGTATTTTACTCATTTCACTTTCATCATATTTGTGTCTCAGTAAAATTATGTAATGAAACCAAATTACCACCAGGTGGGATCCAAGTTGCCTAAAAGTGAATCTTCTAGGTGTCCCTAGACTAACTCTACAGTCCTATAATATAAAGTGAATCTTCTACGTGTCCCTGGACTAACTCTACAATCTTATAATATAAAGTGAAACTTCTAGGTGTCTCTAGACTAACTCTACAATCCTATAATATAAAGCGAATCTTCTAGGTGTCCCAAGACTAACTCTACAATCCTATAATATAAAGTGAATCTTCTAGGTGTCCCTAGACTAACTCTACAATCCTATAATATAAAGCGAATCTTCTAGGTGTCCCTAGACTAACTCTACAATCCTATAATATAAAGCGAATCTTCTAGGTGTCCCTAGACTAACTCTACAATCCTATAATATAAAGCGAATCTTCTAGGTGTCCCTAGACTAACTCTACAATCCTATAATATAAAGCGAATCTTCTAGGCGTCCCTAGACTAACTCTACAATCCTATAATATAAAGCGAATCTTCTAGGCGTCCCTAGACTAACTCTACAATCCTATAATATAAAGCGAATCTTCTAGGCGTCCCTAGACTAACTCTACAATCCTATAATATAAAGCGAATCTTCTAGGTGTCCCTGGACTAACTCTACAATCCTATAATATAAAGTGAATCTTCTAGGTGTCCCTAGACTAACTTTACAATCCTATAATATATACTGATACAGATTCCAAATCCTCTAAAACCAAGACTCCAAAGAAACAATAAAAACAAAAACAATAATAACAAGTGAAATATACTGTTTGAAAATACAAAATAAACTGCTATAAATAATTCACACTGAAAATCATAAAAAATCTTCCTATCCTATAATAAAAAGGAAACAAGGATGAATCTATGGGCAAAACTGAGGATTGGATCAAAGAACCAAAATTAAATGTTAAAAGAACAAGGTTCAGGCCAAGATTGTTTGTTAAAACCATGATGAAAAAATGACAAAACATGCTTTATTTCCGTCCAACTTTTGAAATTATTTGGATGGTTGCTGTGAATGACTGAGAAAGCTGTAGTTATATGAGCCATTTAATTTAGAAATACCCGGAGAAGAAGCTGTTTTGAAAAGTCAATCAGACACTGCATGTCAGAGCCGCATCATGTCAAAAACATTACATTTTCATTGTGGAACTATACATTTTTTGTGGAACCATATATTTTCCAGATCCTCCACCATATTTAACAGTTGGCAACAGACATTGTGGGCTAAGGCATCCTTTGGGTTTCTCCAAACCAAACCTGTGCGGATGCACAGGAAATAGACTGAAAGAAGATTCATAGGATAGGAAATTCATGCATAGGAAATTTCTTCTGGAAATGAGAGAAATATCATCTTTCAACCTGGACACAGAAAACGTCATAATAAAGAAAGGGGACTCTGGGAGTCTTTTCGGCTACTCTCTTGCAATGCACCAACAATTAAATCCTGTTGATAAAAGAAAGTAAGTCTCCCTGTTGTATAAATCAAATGTATTACTCATGTGGTATTATTCTCTTTCCTGTCTTGGCTGCGGAGTTACCCTTTAAACAGGTTGCAACCATATATGCGACTTCTGAGGCTTGCAGATTCTTGATAAGAGATACTGACCTTCTAACCTTTATTTGGAAACTCATGAGTTTTTTCCTATTTCACTTGTTTTGGTGGTCTATAATTATTATAGTTTCAGAATGGTTAACTATATTTTGTAAAACATGACTTTTATACTGTTTTAGACCAGCTGTCGTTTGCAAGAATATGCCTGAAGCTATACTTCTTACCTGCCTGTCTGCCTCAGTATTACACAAATTATTGTCTCTGCGGATATAGGCATGTTTGCGTGTGTACGTTCATACATGTGTGTGCGCGTGTGTGAGCCTGTGTTCTCTGGGAGTTATATCTCTTGATTGTGTGTGTGCATGCAATCCTAAATTCTCTGGAAGTCAATACGTTCTGTTGAAATGTCACTGGCATCTAGGGCATGTGTGAACGGTGAATCAAACCCCTGTGCCATGCCCTACAGCTGTGCTACATTCCACCAAGTTGTGACTCAATATGCTGCCTTTAAACACCATGACCCATCAGTCTCCACCCGTTCTGGGGGGGCATCTCAAGTTCTGCACACTCTTAAATTGCATCTTAGCTGGCAGGCCGCTCCTATCAGGTGATGGGCAGTGGGTCAGTATCTGTCCCGTATCCACTGGT
>JACXGI010014724.1:0-18562 GCA_016801175.1 Esox masquinongy | reverse complement strand
GAGCTGAAGGCCACTATCAGAGCAACCTGGGCTCTCATAACACCTGAGCAGTGCCACAGACTGATCGACTCCATGCCACGCCGCATTGCTGCAGTACTTCAGGCAAAAGGAGCCCCAACTAAGTATTGAGTGCTGTACATGCTCATACTTTTCATGTTCATACTTTTCAGTTGGCCAACATTTCTAAAAATCCTTTTTTATTGGTCTTAAGTAATATTCTAATTTTCTGAGATACTGAATTTGGGGTTTTCATTAGTTGTCAGTTATAATCATCAAAATTAAAAGAAATAAAATATATCAGTCTGTGTGGAATAAATGTATACATTATACAAGTTTCACTTTTTGAATGGAATTACTGAAATAAATCAACTTTTTGATGATATTCTAATTTTATGACCAGCACCTGTGTGTATATATATATATATATATATATATACATATATATAAAATGTGTATATGTATATATATTGGACCCACTTACCCATTCAAGTGAATGGGAGTTTCCTAACTTGGCTGGTGCTGTATACATAAAGAAATATTTTAGTTTACGTTAACTGGTGTGTCATGCTAAGGTACGTGGTGTTTTAGGCAATGCAGCCCTACATTGTGTAGATATTCTTAGCTTTCCCAACAGAAACGCCACACTAGTGATTATTCTGTGACAATAGCAATGCCAGAGTGCTCAATTGCTCAGCCTAATTTGGTTTTAAACACAAGTCTCCTTAAGTCCCATAGCAAAGACCAGATGTAGCATGTTGTATTATTCTCCAGTATCCTAAATATAGGTCTGTCTGTCTGTCACACTATCTTGTGGAAAAACCATCTGGATTGTATTCTACGAAATAAAACAGTTTAGTTATAAAATATTTTGTCATACCAATTTCGTACTGGAGAATGTCAGGGAGGTCCCTTCCTTTTGCCACTAAAAGGTTCTGTTTGGCCTAATGAATGCACCCCTAGTTCTTGTCTGCTTGTGGAGTAGGTCCCCTGTTAGATTCAACTCCATCTCCTCCCTCCAGATGGACTGCAGCCTCCTGTTTCCCACACCTCCCTCACCTCCGTGGGCACACATGCTTCTCTCTCCAAAACCCTGGCAGTCCCCTTAATAAGTTCATCTATTCTTCATCCTCTTTCTGTACCAGGGGACAATGGCCAGATTGAGGGGCTACAACAAAAGACCTTTGAAAAGCCCTCCTGGAGTGTGTTCCCTACAGTAAGACGTCAGTCAGGGTCCCCAAGGTGCGTGCACCCCTGGGGTTTTCCTGGCTCCCCTCTCCTGCTATAGCCGCTCACCCGTCCTGGCCTTCTGAAGTGGACCCTTTTATTTTGGGGGTCATTTACAGGCTTTTTTAATTACATACAGCTTGCCAAAGGGCTTTGTTTCATCATTCTTCCTTTTTTTTTTTTTTAAGATCTCTCCTCAAATCCTACTCAGCCTTCAGGATTTCTGAAGGTTTTCTGCTAGTTTCTCATTTTCTTTCTCTCTGTCTCACTCTCTGTCCCATCTTTCTTTGTTTATTCCCCCCCCCGTCTATTTTCACTCAGTTCTCAAAACAGTTTTTCATCAATTAATCTTCATTAAAGTCAACCCAGACATCCTCGCTTAATGACTCTTGCCACCATTGTCACAAACGGCCTGGAGCTGTAAATCAATTTTGATTTGGCGTATGACAATCAATCGTCATTTTTCTCCCAAACATCCTCTGCTCTTTTGTGAAATGTGAAGATGGATCGCTGTGTCAAGCATGTGAAGTTCAGCAAATCTTCCTATCAAGGGTATTGTTTCCGAGAGAACTCGCATACTAAGTCACTTGTTTCCGTCGTCTGTTTTGATAGCGAGACAGTCTAGCTTGAAGTGTTCTGATTAACACTTCATTCAGGCGTACCACGCAGGCTACACAAAAGTGTTCCTCATCTGAACATAAAAGTGTAAAACTATTTTGGTGCTCACATACTTTTTTTTACATAACGTTTTCTCACAGTTTTTGACTCGGTTTAATGACATATCTTGTGTATGTGCACGAATAAAAATGCAAAAGCTGGAACATATGCCTTTGTTTCCCTGTCTCAGACATGCGTCTGGCACTGAGGTGCAAACAATGAGCTAATTACTTTTCTGGGAACAATTACGGAATGTTGCAAGCATGCTAATAAAAGTAAATTTGGCTTGCCACTTTTAACAGATTGCCAGCGGTCTTTGCGCCAGTCGGTGTGCTCTGGCAAGGCACACTTAAGCAAGAACATCAATAAAACAATAAAAGGGCTTACCTGTTAGGATGGTTTATTGGGGGGTAGTGACCTGAATGTTGTTTTAAAGCACTGCATTGTTTGAAGTCGTGTGTGTGTGTGTGTGTGTGTGTGTGTGTGTGTGTGTGTGTGTGTGTGTGTGTGTGTGTGTGTGTGTGTGTGTGTGTGTGTGTGTGTGTGTGTGTGTGTGTGTGTGTGTGTGTGTGTGTGTGTGTGTGTGTGTTCTTGAATTGCTTTTTTCTTCACTTCCTTGAAGGAAGCTGTCTTGAAGCTAACGTAGCCTATGCCTTTATGTGCTCTCTGTCTGTGTGCCTCTCCACTTAAGGCAGGGAGTATTTAAAGTTCTCGGGGAGCTTAGCAAGGCTATCTGCAAAAATGTCCATTGTTTGCCAATCTGTATGTCCTTTAATTGCTTCAGAACAGATTTAGATATATCTGAACAAAAGCTAGTTTGGGCTCTGCTGCTGTTTAGGGATTTTGCAATAAAATGAGTTGTCAAGGTTCCTAACTCGTCTCCAAGTTTCAATCTTAACACCGGTTGTATCTCATTCCAGTGGAAGGCTGTTGGATTTTAAAGGTTGCCCTTAGTTTATTTCTTAGTGAAAGTGAAGATTGTCTTTAGTTTTAACCTCTGGGCCATAACCATGTACTGCAGACCTGGAGATGGCTGAACGCCTGCTCTTCTGCAATCTACCAACCTAATGTATTTATTTAAGTTGTGGTTATTTTGATATAGGGGCCATTCTCTTAACAAGGGTCTAAAATAATAGGAATTGACAGATGGATACAAAATCAGCACGGTATCCTTAAGGACTGCAATGTTAACCAGCTGCATGTACATCTGCGTGTAGTTCAGTTTTCATTTAGTACCTTATTCAGTATCTGAGAAGCGAAGCTTGCGATGGTGTGTGGACGTCATTAAGAGCTACAGTGATACCCGGTGACATGGCCTGTTAACTGACAGGTTTCTTTCAAGACAGCATGTCTGTGTGTGATGGATTAGGAAGTCCAGACATTGTCCTGATGATCTGTGTCTCCCTCATCTTTAAAGGAAGCTGCACAGTGGAATGAAGACGTATGGCTGTGAGCTGTGTGGGAAGCGCTTCCTGGACAGCCTCCGTCTTAGGATGCACTTGCTGTCTCACTCCGGTAAGAATCAACACATCTGGGTCTTTACTGTGTTCATTCACAAAACCATTCGCTGTTAGGAGTTTAATCCTCTGCATCATACTAACACAACACACAGAGATACACCATACATAAAAACAACAATGTAATAGTCATCAGCTGAGCTCTGGATGCGATATTGTCTTACAGAGACACATTATGTATGAAACAATCTTACAACAATCTACTTTGGTTTAGATATAAGCATCATAAAACAGGAAATTAATTTGACCTTTTGAATATGCTTGCTTTCATTTCCATGTACTTTTAATTCCTTTTTTATTGTTTCTTTAGTGTTGGCTCATTTTAACCCACTCCTCTATTTTACAGTAAACATTATGGAGTTGAATATTAGCTGTACAATGTACTGGCAGGATATCTAAATGGGACAACAGGTAGATTTTAATTGAATGAATAGATGAATGCCCTGAACATTACATATACTTCAGCATGACAATAACTGGCAATGACATTAACAGGCCCCATTGGTTAAGGTCTAAGCAATAGTTTTAGCCATATTACACTCATGAAATTGAACACACAGCCAGGTTGACACTGGCTAATGGACAGCCTGTGAATTCAGGGCCTACTTAGCTCAGTTGGGCTTTTTTCCTTTATTGGACTTCTTATTTTAAATAGGGAACTGAACTCCTCTCCTGGTGCCTTCAGCGCAGATGGTTTATAGAAGGTCTGTAAAAGCCACGGGACACTGGGTTCGCTGTTGGTGGACCCAGGCCACGGGTGGGTCGCCCCTTACCTCTCCACTTGTTGGAGTGTTTCAACCTCGGGCCTGTCCGCACTACGTATGACGCTGTATGTTAACACACATGACCACGTTACATGGAAAAGCCCGAGTCAGTCGAGTGTTGTTTGTTCCTGTCCCATTCTAAGTAAATGGCAGATGCCGTGTCACTCTTTCTCCTACTCGTTCTCCATCAGTTGTTTTCAAGATGTTTTTAACAAACGAGCCTCTCACAATTAATGCTGGAGTCTGGTGCTCCAGGACGTAGTGACCGGCGTTTTGATTTACTGGCGAGGAGGCTCTCCCGCCGTATTGCGGCCGGGAGATGAATGACACCTCACGCTGTGCCGGTGAATTGCCTCTGTGCACAGCTCAGCATGTGAAAAGCCTGCTGGAAGGAAATATCGTATGTTTATTTTAGAATTCCCTACCAAATCACCACGACGACACACTCACTAGTCACAAGAAAAAACACAAACAGCCATGTTCGACATCCGTAATAAAGGTCTGTTTTGGAGCTGCCAGGGATATGGCTGAATACACCAGTGTAATAGATCCTGTTCAGGACGAGAACACAGCACAGCACATCATCCCAGCCTCCCTAGGTTCACAAGTCCTGGAGCCAAAATGCCTTGACCTTAAGAGTTTCCTCTTCTGTTATATTCAGCAGAGTGGCTCACATCGCGCACTGCCAACTCAGACAACTCTTGCTGCGACTGTAAGACTCCGTGTAATCGAACAATCCTTGAGGGAATAATTATTGCACAGCGGAAGTTTTTAAAATGAGTAAGGATAATCCTGGACTCAGACACTTCTCCTCGCCTCAGAGAAACACTTCAAAAGAGGGTTCTACTTGAGCTCGCCTTGCTCCCCATCCCCAGTGGAAACTGGTCTTCAGCACCAGGGCTGCATCCTAAGGCACATCTGCTTGGCCTTAGTTTCCCGTCCTGACCGAGTCCACATCTCGTCCACAACGTAAATAACCAGCTGTGTCATGACGAGCACTTTGATATTAAGTGGTTACTGAATGATAAAGGTCAGTGGTCTCCACAGGTGAGGGAGTGGGTAAATACTCTGACCTCACAGAGATGTTGGTTCAAATTCTCGGTCTCCTGGCAGAAGTATTCTCTTATTCATAAAAGTTTTCAGCGAGTGTCAAAGCTAAAAAGGAAATGGCAAACATGGACGGCGGCATCGCGAAGACAAAACGGCAACCGTCTGCCTACCTCTTCACACACATTTGAAACTCTAGGAAGAACCGCAAGAAATGAGTGAAGGATGTGGGCAGTGTATTTTTAGCTCAAGCTCCGAACCTTCCACGAGGCTTGACGTACAATACCAACCTGTGCTGTGTGCACATCGGTGTTGACTCACTGGGGCTTTGGTCTGGCGTAAAGCAGACAAGCGCTTCTATCCAGACAGCGACAGTTAGGGGGAGATGAGCAACGAGCCGAGGCCCTTTGATATTTATTTTTTTCCATCCTGGGCCCAGCCTCGGTGCGTCTCGCTTTTTATCATCTGTCTCTCTGAAATGACACCTTACATGTCCCTGCGCCTGCCCCACTTCTCTCCACCCACCGCCACCATTCACCTTGGTTCAGACATGCAGACGGAGCGGGAGAGATAGAGGGAAGAAGGGAGGGAGGAGGAATGCTCGTTGGTATGCATGGGGTAGTGTGTGTGCCGTCACTGCACCTCCTCTCTCCCTTCCGCCAGTGCGGCCTGTCTGTCTCTCTCCCTCTCTTTCTCTCTCTCTGTCTCTCTCTCTGTCTCTCTCTCAGTCTCTCTCTCTCTGTGCTTGTTTTATCTGGGACTTGGCAGCGTGCCAGTCTGGGCTCCCTGCCACAGCCCAGGGTACAGTATGTACAGTGAGTCTTGTGCCAGTTTTTTTTTTTTACAGTCTTTGTTGTTTGTTATGAGTGGGATTATTATTTTTTTGTATTGTCTGTCGAGCAGTCGGTGTTTGTCGTGGCAGTGGCTGAGTCATAGAGAGAGTGGGGTAACTGCTGAACCTCAGAGGGCTATGCTGGATGTTTAGGACCCATACAGTTAGCTGTCCGCGGCGGGATGTTATTTAGGAGCGGCATGTGCCCATGTTTTTCCCCATGTTAAGGTCACCACGGCCTGGAAGCCGGCATGGGGGAGGAAGGACTGCGTGGATGAAAAGTGACTCAGCAGTTTGGGAACAGGGAAAGAACATCAGGCCCTTTCAGAGATTCTCTGTTATCCCTGTTAATGAAGTATCCGGGAATCGTCTTGGGAGTAGTTGACATAGTTGCATTTTGAAAAGCACATAGATACTTTCATAATGATAGGATTTCTCTCTTCCCAACCATGGCTGTTCAGGCTCAGTGAGCTGACAAAATAGGCACCATCAAAGCAAGTTTTTTATCTCGACGTATTTTCTAGATTAAGAAGTACTAATCCTCTGTTTACAGTACATAAACAGCCAAGAGTTAGCGGATTAACCAGCTGTATAGGCCATAAAGTGGCAGAAATGAAACGCAGTGCTAGCTTTGGCTAGATTACTACATTGAATGTTCCATAGACAGACATGCGGTGCACACATGCTAGACAATATTAAGTATAGTAAACACACACACACACGCGCACGCGCGCACACAGACAAGACACACACAGGCCCATGTGTGCACGACGACCAGACTTTCAGGGCTGTGTCATTAGCACGCCTGTCCAGGCCGCCCCGGCCTGATTAAGTCTGGGCTCTATTCTCCAGAGAGGCCCGGCTTTGGACCTCACTTGACTTCATTAGCTCCGCCGTCTGAGCTGGACTAGGGGGCAGTCTAGGCGGTCAGCGGGCCCCCTCCCTCGCCGTGACACACACACACACACACACACACACACACACACACACACGCCTCCCAGCCCGGCGAGACCCAGCCAGGATCACATGACGAGACTGCCAGTGGACTGGCCTGGTAAAGGGAAGCGTGTCCTAGCTGCTGAAACATGACAGGACAGCTTGACTCCTCCACTCAAAGGTCATGTGTGTGTACTGTTCTATCGCTGGGCCATATTATACCTCCCACTGACTCTTCGATATGACTCCGAAGCTTGTTCCGCTGGAGCCAAATTCTGTTTGACCAGCCGCAGCCGGGAAGAAGACTCAAATGTTTTATCTGCGATAGCTTACCGTTTGTCCCACAGCCTCTGCTGTCTGGGAGGGATTGTTTAGGTGCCAATGGTTAGCGTCGTCTCTCCTGTTGGTGTAACCCCAACTGGTTACACTCTTAAAACATGCGGTTGTCTTAGACCCTTAGGGTTGCCGTTATAGAGCGGAAAAGCCCAGATCCTGGGCCTCCCCTCCTGCCTGGCCCGCACCTCAAGTCAACCCTGACCGGCTAGTAAAATCTCAGTGCACCTGACTGGCACCTGCTCCCTTTATTCTGTGTGCACACCATATAAATGGCTAAAGCATTAAGACAAAAACAAATGTTTTAGCCATGTGGGGAAGAGGAGAGGGGAAATCAGACAAAGATGTAGGAGGGGTTAAGAAATGAAATCGCAAATGTTTTCCCCTGTACACCCCCCCAACCCCGCCCCCCCCCGAATTCTGTCTGCTTCTCTCTATATATATATCTCTCTGTTTTCCTCTCTTTCCCTCTTGTGCTTTCTTTCTTTCTCTCCCATCCGTCTCCTTGCCATCAGACCGGAGCCACTTGGCCCAACTCCAGCTCTTCCCTCAGAGTGATGACATCATGGTTGTGCCGGCAGGTCTGGATGTTCTGCCAGCATTCCAGTGCGTTTATGATCGCTCGCAGATGTGTGTCCAGGAACATACTGTACCCAAACCAGAGATTAATGAAACTTGACTGCCTTCCAACCCGCATATTCCAAAATAGAGAAGGTCCGTGCCAATCGGGACACAGAGTAGGAGGGGGATGCGGGGGGTTGTGGAGGAAAAGCTCTATTAAAAGTGTTGAATTTAAAAAATAAAAATCTGGCCAAAATGCACAGTGATTTGCTTGTAATTTTTTTTTTTTACAACAGCTGACACCGTAGCCCATTGCCCCTTCTCCCTCCCTTCCTCTCCCCTTCTCCCTCCCTTCCTCTCCTTCCTCTCCCCTTCTCCCTCCCTTCCTCTCCTTCCTCTCCCCTTCTCCCTCCCTCCTCCATTACATTAGCACAGGATGACAGACAGCGTGGATAAATGGGCCGAGCTTCTGTTTGGCCGCGTGCCCTAACTCCTCTCTGGTGGTTTAAACCCATAATACTTTCCCTGACCTGTTGATGTACATTAAACCCCTATTTAAAACAACACTTGAATTATGTGGGGCATAAATCTGCCTGCATTATAATGGTCCAGGAGAGATGATTGGGTCCCCACCTATAATGGCCTCAGTAATTGTCCTGCAACTTCTCTCTTCATCAAAAAGTGCTTATGGCTTCTTTTTCATTTCAATGTACCGTTTCGCTCTCAAACGCTGGGTCAAGGGAAACCAGTTAGGACCTTCATCCACGTGGAATGGGACTTAACTGGAAATAATGTTCCCTCAGTAAACTGTGCCCTTTCAGCCAGGACTCAATGTATTATCTACAGTACCTGGCTGCCCAGCATACGCCTCTGAATAAGGGATAGTCAATACAGGCAATATGTTACTGGTGGCGCCTTTGGGTGTGAGTCATCTATCTCAATGACAGCACTGTCGATGGTTTACTTAATTAACATGTCACTTAAGATCTGCCCAACACATTTTTTACATGTTCTCCATAGTGGTTTGATGACTTATCATGCAAGTTGTGCACACAAACTGTTGCGGGATGTGGCATGTTAGATGCACAGTTTGAAAATGGAGCGCAAATGAAACTTAGAGCCATTTTGGCTTGTGATGAGCACTACTGAAAACTTGCGGCTGTGACTATACACAAGCTCTGATCATTTTAAGCCCAGGTGAGATGCTACAGTATTTGTGTCATTGTGGTAAATCAATAATTAACATTGAATGTTGTGTCAACTGGTGCTTGCTTTTTTTAATAACCTGTGCTATGGATATGATATCAATACATTTGTGCTCATAAGTTTGCATGCCCTTATTTTTAAAATTGATTTTAAAAATATGACTGATGGTGCAAAAAAATCTGTCTTTTATTTTAGGATAGTGATCATATGAAGCCATTTATTATCACATAGTTGTTTGGCCTTTTTAAATCTTTTTAAATCAAAATTATAACAGAAATCACCCAAATGGCCTTGATCAAAAGTTTACGTACCCTTAAATGTTTGGCCTTGTTACAGATAGACAAGGTGACACACACAGGTGAAAATGGCAATTAAAGGTGAATTTCCCACACCTGTGCTTTTTAAATTGCAATTAGTGTCTGTGTATAAATAGTCAATGAGTTTGTTAGCTCTCACGTGGATGCACTGAGCAGGCTAGATACTGAGCCATGAAAAGAAGAAAAGAACTGTCAAAATACCTGTGTAGCAAGGTAATGGAACTTTATAAAGATGGAAAAGGACACAAAAAGATATCCAAAGCCTTGCAAATGCCAGTCGGTACTGTTCAATCACTTATTAAGAAGTGGAAAATTCAAGGATCTCTTGACACCAAGCCAAGGTCAGGTAGACCAAGAAAGATTTCAGCCAAAACTGCCAGAAGAATTGTTCGGGATACAAAGAACCCACACGTAACCTCAGGAGAAATACAGGCTGCTCTGGAAAAAGACGGTGTGGTTGTTTCAAGGAACACAATACGACAGTACTTGAACAAAAATGAGCTGCATGGTCGAGTTGCCAGAAAGAAGCCTTTACAGTGCCACAAAAAAGCTTGGTTACAATATGCCCGACAACAACTTGACATGCCTCACAGCTTCTGGCATACTGTAATTTGGAGTGACAAGACCAAAATAGAGCTTTATGGTCACAACCATAAGCGCTATGTTTGGAGAGGAATCAACAAGGCCTATAGTGAGCAGAATACCATCCCCACTGTGAAGCAAGGTGGTGGCTCACTGATGTTTTGGGGATGTGTGAGCTCTAAAGGCATGGGGAATCTTATGAAAATTGATGGCAAGATGAATGCAGCATCTTATCAGAAAATACTGGCAGACAATTTGTATTCTTCTGCACGAAAGCTGCGCATGGGACGCTCTTGGACTTTCCAGCGCGACAATGACCCTAAGCACAAGCCCAAGTTAACCCTCCAGTGGTTACAGCAGAAAAAGGTGAAGGTTCTGGAGTGGCCATCACAGTCTCCTGACCTTAATATCATCGAGCCACTCCGGAGAGATCTCAAACGTGCGGTTCATGCAAGATGACCAAAGACTTTGCATGACCTGGAGGCATTTTGTGAAGACGAATGGCCAGCTGTACCACCTGCAAGAATTTGGGGCCTCATAGACAACCATTACAAAAGACTGCACGCTGTCATTGATGCTAAAGGGGGCAATACACAGTACTAAGAACTAAGGGTATGCAGACTTCAACCGGGGTCAGTTCATTTTTTTCTTTGTTGCCATGTTTTGTTTTATGATTGTGCCATTCTGTTTTGACCTACAGTTGAATGTGAATCCCATAAGAACTAAAAGACGTGTTTTGCCTGCTCACTCATGTTTTCTTTACAAATGGTACATATATTATCAATTCTCCAAGGGTATGCAAACTTTTGAGCACAACTATATGTATAATAGGCTATGTCTATGTTTATACAAAAAAACCGAAATAACACGCAGAATAGGCAGGTGTTGTTTTGATGGCAACCCATTTGGTCCAGCCTCAGATCTTCACGCAGGGGTTGGGAAAAAAAAGTCTATCCATCGATAATCGATAAGTTAGGCATTGATTCTCAGTGATTTATATTGCTTTTAATGCTTTCAACCATGCAAGAAGACCCTAACATAGTGACCTTGCCAACAAGACACCTGTTTCATTTGAAGCAGTATTAAAATTGGTATTTTGCTTTTTCCTTCAAAAAGCATATTTACTGTAAAAAAATAAAATAAAAGGAGCCTCCCATCCAGCCCATAATACCCCTATAGAAAAAATATATTGATCTTACTCCCGTACTCCTTTGTTGTCAGGGTATTGCAGCTTTAAATCCCTTTGGTTGCTAAGTAGCGAGTGCCCCTGTGCTCTAATGGGCTGATTTGGTATTCAGCTCAATGCTGGCTCTTATTTTTGTATGCGAGACAAAGTGTTTTGATGGAGGGTGATTGCGGCAGCGTCTGGAGGCTGTTTTTGAGTTTTATGGGCTGTACAGTACACTGTGTGCCTTTCTTAAACAGAACACAGCCGATTGAATTTTGGATTTGCTTCATCATTTTTTTCTCCTGTCAGAGACACAAGGAAAGGGGGGTGAGGAGGGATGTCACTCACTGGAAAAGGGAGGGGTTCAGATGAATTGGTTCTGCTGGAAATGCAAGTGATATAGAAGAACAGAGAGTGAGAGAGTGTACAAGCATGTCTACAGTGTAGAACACATTTGTTAGGTTCTACGTGCTGTGTTAGATGTGGCCAGGTTGAGGAGGGTGGGGGACAGTCTGAATGGAAGTGCAGCTCTCATTCCTAGAATAGTGAACGTTGCTCAAGGGGCTATACAAGGATCAGGTGGACGTCTTGATGTAGTCTCTACATTTTATTTTTGGAGTCCGTTTTCAGTGCAAGGTCGTTGACATCAGCAGTTTGAACAGTGAAGGCACAATAGATTTATCAGAATGGCACAGCCATTTATTGCTTCATTGGTAGTAAGATTCATTTTCATCTTCAAGCGGGAGGAATTGACATATAGATAAAATAGAATGATTACATCCACATGTTAACCTCCCCTTAAAGGGGTAGTTATATTATTTCTCCCCTTAAAGGGGTAGTTAAATATTTTTTCTGCATTTTTGTAGTTAGTAACAATTTTAGCAACATTCAGTCAAATTTGATGTGACTCTAAAACTACCAAACTACCAATACCCGTAAAGCAGTGCTTTATAAAGACAGAGGAGAGGTACATTTTTACCACAGTTAGTTAGAAAATATATCCGCATAATTATGCCAAATATCAATATCGGCATGTGGAGTGGGAAAATATTTGTAAAATCTGTTAAAGCTCCATTAACAATTAAGGTTTTTAAAACATAAAAAATGTTCAACTATGTAAAGATTTTGTTTGAAGCTCAAATTTGCTTTAATGAGGTAGCTACAGCAACATGAAACTTTTGTTTGAATGTAGGCCAGAGTGCCAGATGACAGTTTCAGCCTAGTGACCACTTTATAAATGGTACACTGAAACTCATTCTTTTATTATAATGTTTTCCCTTAAACTTAAAATCAGTTATTGTAAGATGAAATGGGTTTCATGTTGGAGAATATTTGTAAGAAAAAAAGACTGAAATATGTTGTTTGCTTAAGTTTTCAACCTCTGTATTGTGGAAGGTCCCAGTTATCACAGATGAATGAAATTGCCCCAATGAGGACAGCTTTATATTACATTTAGCCTCCACCTGTGAAGCATTCAAGTTGCTGTATCATATAACAGACATTAGATGAAGTAATTCAAATCCATAACACCATCATACTGTGAGGATGCTTCTCATCGGCCAGTTACTGGGCGTGTTGTTAAAATTTAAAGATATGTTTGAGTGAAATGCATGGAAGTACTGCAAGAGTACCTACTTCAGTCCTCCAAAAAACTGAAGGTTGGGAGGAAATTCGCCTGTCAGCAGGAAAATGATCCCAAGGACAAGACCAAGGCCACATAGTTCAATAACAAATAGCTTAATGTCCTACATCGGCTCAATCAAAATCCTTATCTCAATCACACTGAGAGTCTGTGGCACTATTTAAAAAATGTATCTTACAAATATTTTCCATCATGATTCCAATGTCAGCTTAGAATAATACATTTTTAATTTACATGTATTAAAATATCAAACCAGATGAAATTTCAATGTATCATTTTTAATACAGTAATAAGAGAATTGGTCAGGGGGGTTGAATACTTTTGCAAGGCAGTCTATATACTTATTCATGACAGTACAGATGGATGAATGGATCCATACCATCCACTAGTTGATGTGGCATTCTGGGGTGCAGGTCATTGTTCTAGAAGCGTTCTTGAATGGGATAGTGAATTGTCCAAATAAAGTTGTACCTACAAAAACTGATTTTCTACCCAGACAATTTAATACTGACAATTTTATACAGAGTAATCAGGTATAATCAGATACTATATTCTGATTTAGTGACATAGATGAATGTATTCTGCGTATAGAGACATCAAATTCATGGTGTCTTTACTACTAAAACAGTGTATTGCCATGTGAGATCTGACAACCTGTGCAAGAGCTTTGATAGATATGATTAAAATCACACATCCCTGTTTCATCTCACTGCAAAAGTTAAATAAATGCAACAGTCACTGGTTGGCGGTGCAGGGGTTTTTATATAGAAGTTTTCATTCCATTAAATCCTCTCCAAATTTAAATGTCCTTAGGATGCAAATAAGTGGGTCCATTTTAGTGATGGCCATTCGAGGCTTCATTGCCATTCTTATGTTAGCAGCGCTAACTCAGATTTTATTTTTCAAAATAAAAGCCATCATTGAAATATATAAGGCAATATAGTTAACATTCTAGTTGGTACATTTTATGTTTAATGTCTGTTCCAATGTTGTTCTTGTCTGTTCTTTTTTACAGACTAGATTGTTAACTATATTGCCTTGTAAATTTCAATGATGGCCTTTATTTTTTAAAAGAAAATCTTAATGCTGCCAGCATAATATCCTGCTGCTAAAATAACGCTAATGAAGCCTCGTTTGGCCATCACTAGTCCATTTGACTTATGCCTTCTCAGCATGGAGTGATATGATGGATATATCCTCAGTGAGTGATGTGGGAGAATATATTATGTGAAAGATGTGGTTAAAAACAAATTTCTGTTGAGGATGAAGCTAGCATGATCCAAATTGTATAGTTTGCCCATCAGCGAGCTGAGCTTTTAGGCCTGAGCCCTGGTTAATATTTTTTGGTCTGCGTTGAGAAGTGAAATCATTCTGTCTTCTTCACGTGTCACTGTAATAGCAGTGTCATTAAGAGTAAGTGGAAGCACTCCATTTTTGTTGTCTTGGATGATAAAAATGTAAAGGTAAGGTGAGAGGTTATTCATTTTTTTTTTTTTTATCCATCCATCCCTGGGATTTTGGAGTTATGATTTGAATGTGTGTGAATGTCTCACCCACACAGGCTTTTTTCCATGCCGTAATTATTATTTGTTTGTGTGTTGGTTTTTGTTTGTGTTCAGATTTAAAAGAATTGAGACCAGCTGTAAACCTGTGGTTGAAAAACAGTGGTGTGGTGTTGGAACAGGCGAAAAGGGGAGCGGGGGTGTAGAGGGAGGGGGCTAGCCATGCAATAAAAAGAGCCATGGAACTGTAGTGGGGGGGGGGGGGCTAGGGCAGGGAGGGGTGGTTGTGAGAGAGGCTAAATTTAAATTGTAATTGGCCGACTTCCACAAGCTTGCGGGCATTTTAATGAGTCATAATAACTTCATTTAAAACCAGCTGAGCAGAAAATAGATTGGAGAGGAGCCTGTGGCCAGTATAGATTTGTGTTTTTGTCAGGCTCAGGCCCCAGTCCCTTTCATTGCCCAGGAAGCCACAGCCCCATCACAAAGACACGCATGCAGACACCGAGCACACGGCAGAGAGAGGGTGTGGGTGCACTCTTTACCGTGTTTCTGAGTACGAGCAATGACACAACATTTCAGTTCACAAGGTAACTCTTTTTCTTATCTCCCGTTTTCCTTTACAAGTATGCCTCTAAATATCACCAACCATGGCGTAATTGTGAAATATCTGAGGGAATCACATGATCTTTCTAATCGGACTACATCACCTCTGCATCAAAAAGTAAACATTTTAAGGAATTTTCACAATGATAAATAAGTAATGGAGGGATTCGAATTAGCCCTCACAAAAATATGCCTTTAATTGTTTTTCTGTCTTAGCAGAAGAACGTCAACATTGTTTTTCTAATGTCACATCACCATATCATACATTGCCGTGGTTATTAGATTATTTAGTGTCATCTGTTGCTATGTCTGAAATTTGGAGAGGAATTGAATTTGTTGGCACTGACAGAGTTCAGCCAATTGAGTTTGAGGCAGGCACACTTCTTGTTTTTACTGAGGCGGTCTGGGTATTTGACCGGGTTTCGGTGAGTGTGGGCAAGTACTGTTGCGTGAACTAAAATGACCTCACAACCATGCGCTTTAGTCCTGCTGTTAACTTTCATCATAGAGAATGCAAGGCTTTGTGCTTGTGTAATGGTATTAGTGAAATGTGCTATGTCAGTCCCGACCACCATTCCAGACTTCATTGAGTCTGCACCCTTCAATTATGTGACCCTTCAATTATGTGAATTAACATATAAAAGTTATTCTTCGTACGTAGATGCTGTTGCTTGAACAAGCACACAACATTCTCTTGTTTGGAAAAATGCTCTATAAGTAAAACCTACAGTTACTATTATGTTCATTATAATTTCCTATGCGTATAAAACATCTATAAACATTGTATGAAAGGACTGAGGACTTGCATAATTTGCTGGTATCTTATCACAGCACCCCCCCCCCAAATAAATCATTATTCTAATTAAATTATTGTGGGTCATTTTGTGATGGAAATAAACTCTGTCATATACTACCACAATGCCAACCGAGGAAAGGAAACATGATTTCTTTGCCATGTAAGCGGCAGTAAAAGTAAATATTCTCAGAGGCCTAGCTTTTATTGCATTAAGTTAGAGGATAGCTCTGGGAAACTTTTAGATCAATTTCTCAGCGCAGATTAAAAAGCTATGAATCCCATTTATGGAAGAGGCTCCCTCATGAAATGCTCTTTGAAACTTTTATATTTTCGGGATGAAGAGAGAATGAACCCGCTAAGTAAAGATCTGCCGACGGCGCTTTAATTTTAAAAAAATGTTAGAGAGAAAGTGAAAGAGAGAGAAAAAAGATAAAAGCACTCCCAAAGCCATCTGGAAGTAGCCAGGACACACAAGGCTTGCTTTTATGCTACTAATTCCACTGGGAGGTGCAGCATAAAAGCAGAGTGTGGATATTGTGTTATAGCTGTTGCAAACAAGTAAATGGTCCCGGAATACTAATCTCGGTGGTCAGGCCGAGGGAGGACTATTTTTCACTGTCATAAACAGGCTGTAGTTTGGGCTCAGGATGCCTCTAGAAGGAGATGCTACGCCTCTCTATGTTAAATTGATGAGCTGTGTCTAGCCAAGAGTGCCTTTCAAGTCTGAGTAGTCAGTAGAGCTACTATCTTTCCAGGTGTCAAAAACCTAGTTATAGATGAACTAGAAAGGACAAAACCTCCTTTGAACTGTATAGTGTCAGCTTGGCCTATTTTTGCTGAGTTGAGTTTTGGCCTTTGTTTGCTTTCGGCCAACGGCCTATCACAGCTCGGGTGTCTGTTCTACCGTGGCTATGTCTGGATCCCGTGGTGCACTGCGGAGGGACTGACTGGGAGCTGCTGCAAAGAGGGCAGCAGATTTGGAATGTGTGGCAGGACATTGTAAAAAGTTTTAGTGAGGAAGTTAATGGCCCGTCACACTGTCCACTTTTGTAAAGAAAGGACGTTTATCGAAGTGACTTTTTTCTTGCTTCCATCTCTTTCTCTCACTCAAGACTTTTCTGTTTCTTTCAACCTACTTTTCTAACTTCTTTTTTGCTTGGAAAGATTATGGCTTGATCCTCTCTTTTGCAGGAAAATTGACATAATGGAAAGTGCAAGCAGCAAACTTCTTTTGTGTCATTTGGCAGACATCTCGGCCAAAGACGGTTTTCTGAAAATATTTCTATGTGTGGAATTTGTGGACCATTCCACACAAAGGTCAACCTGAGCATACAAAAGTAATCTAAATAAAAAAAAAAAATCTGTTTATCTTTAAGATATATATTATGTAGTGCTGACATTTTTTTCTAGTGTATTTAAACTGCACAAATTCCAGTCATTTTATTATGGGTCCCCACATCTAAGAGCTTGTCTTTTCCAGTCATGGTTGTCTTCCAGTATTAGTTATGAAGTTATGGAAGAAATGGAGAATATATTAGTAGTTAATGGTGAAGTCTTTGTAATGTTTTTGTACATGCAACTTGCATAAAACTTTATCTACAAAGCCAACTTTCATCAAGATTTTTTATGCTCTGTAATTGGTTTCGCTATTGCCCTTGTCAGTACACTTTTTTTTGCATTATGATAGCCATAACAGTTTTGGATGTGAGGGATATTAATGTATATTGTATATTCGCTTCAGAAGCTGGTGCCTCACATTTTGTATATCTGTCCTGAGATGTATTATTTAGACTTTAGACTACACCCAATTGTTGATATCTTGCATTTTTCATATGTAGCAGGACTATGCTTGAAAAATAATATTGAATTATTATCATGATAAATATAAATGCGAATCACAAAGCAGGAATAAACCTGCATGTAGGCAACTGCATGCACATTCAGGGAGATGAACGCAAAACATCACAGACCACTTTTGTTCAATAAAAAAGCTACAGGCATTTGGAGGAAAGCAATGACTAATTATATATAAATAAAATTGGAAGCACATTTATGTTAGCATGAAAGTGGCTTTCAAAATTTGGAGCGAGTCTTTTCGGAAATAGTTTATAGATCAACATCTCTGCTATGTGTCCGATCAGCTGTTTACAGCAGACACAGGATGAGTCTAGTATGCTGGTATTACGTTGCTGCAGTAGGATTTGCGGCAAAATCAGTAGCTGGCTTTGTGAAAACTCTTAATGGTTGCCAGCAGCTACTAACTTATAAACAGTAGCTAGCAATTTTTGGTGGAATGTGTATTTATCTTGGTATTTCTGCAATGGTTAGTCCCATCATACTGATTAAATACTGATAGCTATACAGATCTGTAATTTCCAGATGTGTTGGGCAAAGGACCTGGATTTATCTAATTCCCTAGTGTACATGTACATTGTGATATTTATTGATATCAAATGATTAAAGTTGTGGTTTGACAGTATAGGCCCAAATAAAAGGAATATTTTTTTCTCTTATTTGCAGATATTATTCCTATATTTCCAAAATATGCATCACAAAATAGTGTACATATATTTTTCTCTGTATTAATCTCATTAAGGTAAATTTTGATGAATAATGTGTTGAAAAAATTACATGTTAGGTTGTGATGCCTGGGCATATATTATATACACTTTCCAGGTGCTGGTCATATAATTAGAATATCATCAAAAAGTTGATTTATTTCAGTAATTCCATTCAAAAAGTGAAACTTGGATATTATATTCATTCATTACACACAGACTGATATATTTCAAATGTTTATTTCATTTAATTGTGATGATTAAAACTGACAACTAATGAAAATCCCAAATTCAGTATCTCAGAAAATTAGAAT